>JAJGRW010002460.1:0-87528 GCA_025461045.1 Carex parvula
GTGAATTCAACTCTAAAACCTATCAGATTAGTTTCAAACGATGAATCCGAACCATTGAAATCCATCTACCTTACGAGTGATGTATTCACATGCGAAAATTTTAAATTTTCGAATTAATTTTGTATAGAGAGTTAAGCGGTTAAAAATATTAAAAAATAAATGCATTAAAATTAATTTATAAACCTTCTAATTTTGACAACTTAACTTTATATAAAAATAACTCGAAAGTTTACAATTTTTGCATGTAAACGCATTACTCGTAAGATATATAAGTTTCAATCGTTCGAATCTATCGTTTGAAGCTAATCCGATAAGTTTTAGAGTTATGTTCACAAAAAGCCTTAGTGAACTTATGAACACCCTAGTTCTACTCTATTTTGTAATCTTATGTTTCTGTGCCAAGTAATTCAATTAAATATAAATGAGAAAATAAAATTCTAATGTAAGAACTTACCGAAGTGGAATTGGGAAACAAACAATATATATCATTTTCAGAAAATATGAAAACTTTCTTTTTAATTTTTCAATATGATAACTTCAAATTAGTATTAATAAATTACGAAAATCGTGTTACAAAAACAAGCTTGTATCCAAAATTCATGACACTGTCATACATTGGCTCCACTTCTGTTGAGCCGAAATTTATATTAATAGAAAATTAAATAAGAAAATATCGACACTAGGGAAGGATTTTGGTGAAATTCGTGATATAAGAAAAACGGAATAGTTCATAACGTTCAAAAATAGCTATTAACTATCACAATCAGTTTAGTGAAAACGACTTATTTTTAATTAATAAAATTAAACTGGAAGTTGTTGTGTATCACGGCTAGGTATCGTGTCTTTGTCCTGACGGTGCGTACGTGGCAAGAGAAGGAGATCCTGTCAATGAAATGCTGTTCATTATACGTGGCACCTTGGAAAGCAACAAATGCTCTTCATTATACGTGGCACCTTGGAAAGCAACACCACTAATGGCGGCCGCTCCAATTTTTTTCAATTTTATTTGTCTTAATACTTGCGATGATAGACAACAACGCATCAGTTACTGGCGATGATGCCATGATGGGCGAAGGTGCCGACATTTTTATTAATATCCAAAGTTAATTACAACTTAATAAATAAATTCAGAATTTTACGGTTTTTCGAAAAATGTCCAAATTGATCAGATTCTGACCGATTTTCTTAATTTTTTTTTTTTTTACACCTTTGGAGAGTCCATTTGATCAATATCTAACACTAAAAATTTAATTTTTTTTATTTAAATTATTTGTTAGATTACTTTTTTTATGTATAATTAACATATTTATACTAAAATACGCTAAAATTCTTTGAAATTATGTTGAAATTACACTATATTACATTAAATTACACTAAATTATGTTCAATTACTCTACAATACGGTTCATATGGATGATATCTTTACTGAGAAGGCAAAAAACGACGACGAAACTTCAAACGGCCATAAAATGACGCTCGAGTGTCCGATTTTAGCAAATGACCACTTTTCGGAAAACTTGCGAAAATACGCATGTGTTGGTGGCAATGCCGGATTTTAAAATTCAGAATTGCCCAAAAACAAAGGAAAGAGCTTCAAAACTTGAGTTGAAGTTTTCGATTAAGATTTTCATTTCTATGATTCAATCTAAGTAGCTCAGTAAATTAGTTATATAATTAACTTGTAGAATACCAATTTTTACTATTTTCGGAATTAACTATTTTTTATGATTTATGAAAGATGGCACAAAATCGGCCTAATTTAGCGTAATTTAGAGTAGTTTAGCGTAATTTACCGTAATTAGCAAAATTAGTGTAATTTAGCGTAATTTAATGTAATTTAGTGTAATTTAACATAATTAACATAATTTAGCGGAAATTAATGTAATAGGGTAATTCAACATAATTTCAAGTAATTTAACGTATTTTAGTATAAATATGCTAATTATACATCAAAAGAAGGAATCTAACAAATAATTTAAACAAAAAATTCGAATTTTCAGTGTTAGATTTTATTATCTTGTTCTTCATAGTGTCTCAAAAAAAAAAAAAAAAGAAGAAACCGGCCAGAATCTGACCAATTTGGACATTTTTTGAAAAATCAATAAATTCTGAGTATATTTATTAATTTGTAATTAACTTTGGATATTAATAAAAATGTCGGGCGAAGGTGACACTTTAATTAACAAATGTCTTATTCGAATAATTCATTCAGGTCTATCTGAAACTTTTTCCTTCCAAATCTTGAATTTTAATTTCGGTTTTTTACTTTTTTATTTATTTTTCAATATTTTCAGTTGACCTTTATTTTTTTTAAAGAACAAAATAGTACCGATGTCCTCAAAATAATAAAATGAGTGAGATACTTAGCGATTAAGACGGTAATCTTGAAAACTATTCAGTTGACCTATTTTGTTATCTGGAACCTCTTTCATTTTAATATTTACCATTTATCTCCTTTGGTTTATGTAGAGATTATTATATAACCACATGTACAACTTGTCACTTGAGGCAGGGATCAATTTGTAATTATTTTTTCACTAAAAAAAATAGCAATTATTTTATTTGCAGAAACTACTTTTGGAAGAAAACATAATTAGAATTACCGCAGTAGAAGCGTTTTTACTTTTTGATGCTCTTTGTGGTTCCTTTTACTGTTTGGCAAATTCAAGATTTAAATCATCGTCTCTTAAACAAATAACTTTGAGAACTCGTTGGATGGAGATAGATTACGTATATGTTACAGAGGATCCGAGCTCTCAAATGAAGAGGGACAAGGGCTGTAAATATAAAAATTAAAAAAAAGGGGGTTAAGATTCAAGAGAAGAAAAAATTGTTTAAGATTTGGTCCATGGTCAAACCATTTTGTCTTTTATCTCTCATCAGCTCCCTCAATTTGCTCCCACGCTCCCGATCCGCCGCCCCTGCTGCCTATCACATCTAAACTATCCACGTTTCGCTCATCGAATGCGGAAAACAGTGAACACAGCCAACCCACGCCACGCGCCAAGCAAACCACTCCTCCCCATGCCTAGGGGTCGGCACACCCTAAAGTATCAGAAAATTTGAGTTTAGATTCTGACCGTCCAATCAGGATCCGGCCCAATCCGGTTCGAGGAGAATGCACGGGGATACTTTAATATTCGCGCCTAGTCAGATCTAATGGTCTGGATCCAAACTCATAATTTGAGTTACTTTGGGGATCTGAATTCCAAGCTCGGGGCGTAAACAAATAAAAAGGGAATCTATTAATAGCAACCCCTAACTTCCCCAAAACCGCGTTTAATTGTGATTCTTCCCCTTGAAAGCAACCGATCTCGCTCTACAAGGAAACGAATTCTATCCACTTTTAATCTGATACCTGTTACCCGATCGATCGCGATTTTAAATACGACCTTGTAGAACTAATTATCTCTTTCTTCGCCGACCAAGTCTCGAATTTCGCAACCATGGTGGCCACAGCTCTCAGCTCCGATCGGTTCTTCGAGTCTGATCGGGAATGGAAGCCACATAATCAGCACCAATACAAGAAGAAGGTGCCGAGTTCTTTGCCGGAGGAGGCACCGGTGGGGCCTTCCAACTTGGACCGCTTCTTGGAAGCCACCAAGCCTTCGGTCCCAGCACGTTATCCCTCTAAGGTTTGATTTCTTTTTTGTTCCCCTCCCCCCCCGAGATTGTTTAGATTTTATTTGTATTTTTGTACACTAATTGAGGCGTTTCTTGAAGAGGATTTTAGAGTTTATTAATTCAAAAGGGCAATTTCCGCGATTAATTGCTTTTGCGTGCTTCATTAGCAGATTATTATTTTTGGGTGTTGGTAACAATCAGGCACACTTCATAAATACTGCTGGATAAAGTACAATTGAGCTCAGTATATGAAAGAACACTTTTTTCATTAAGAAAAAATATTGGGCTATTTTAATATATTTTGTTTGAAATTTTTAACTGTTTTAATTCCCCATACATTTAAAAAGTGAATTTTTAACAGACAAATCAATGAAAAATTGAACATGTTCCACATAGAACTGGTTAGATTGGGTTATTATGTTTCTCTCAAGCAATCTATTCAGTATTTAAAATAATATCAACGAAATTTCAAGTGAACCAAGTTTCATAGTCTCAAAACTGTAAATTTGACCTGTATTCCATAGGCTAGCTACTTCTCTTGATTCACTGGAGTTGGTTGAACTGCTAATTTGACTCTTTATTTTTAATGAAATTTTAGAGAATTAGGAAGACTTCTTTTATCCAAGAAAAATAAAATCTAAAGGAAAGAGGTCAAGTAAAAAATTCAAATAACATATAGGCTAATAACTTCTCTAGAATAGTCTGGTAAGAGGACCTGATATTCAAGCGAAAATTGAGTCAAGGCAATACTTTTGCAAGTTGCTTAGGCCACATATGATATGTTGCTTAAAGCAACAACTTAATAATATTGGCCGGTCTTATAATTCTTTTGTGTAGTACTAAAACTGAGTAATATTAATAATTTAAGTTGCTCTTAGAAACTAATTCCTCTTTTATAAACGGATCAACAGGCACAATCCTGGAGAAAGTCTGAAGCCCCGTTCTTCCTGCTTACCGATCTCTGGGACTCTTTTGAAGAGTGGAGTGTGTACGGTGCGGGTGTACCTGTTGTGGCTAATGGGTGTGATAGTATGGTACAGTATTACGTCCCATATTTGTCTGGCATGCAGCTGTACGGCGAGCCTAAGAGGCAATGGGTAGATTCAAGGTGTGGTTTCTGTATCCTTCTGGTTAGCATACCTACTAATCAACAGCATGTGCATAGGAGATTTTTATTCCTTATACTAAGGAAAAAAATATTTTGGAAGGATACATGTGTAGGTGGTCAATCTTTTTCTGTTTACTTTTGAAGAAGAAGTGAGAATTTTAAAGGCCACAGTAGGTCAAAATTTGGGAGAATTGCATATATGTTCCTTAAATTTCACATATATTCCAGTTTGGTCCTTCAGTGTCCCTAAATGGCCATTTGGTATCGTTTTGGCCTTTATTTTTGGGACTGAAATAGCAAACAGTAAGGAGTAAATTGGAACTCAAGAAACTCTTGGGGACCAAAATTGCAAATGGTTAATTTTAGGGATTAATTGATTTCATTGCTCAAATAGATATTTGTTCTGGTGAAGTGAGCTAACAAAATATTATGTTTAGGTTGGTTTTCCACGGCAATAATTGATAGTTTGCATGAGCTTTCAGATTTTAGGAATAATTGGTGAAACAAAACTATTTTATAGACTCTTTATGGCAATAATTGATAGTTTGCATGAACTTTCAGATTTTAGGAATAATTGGTGAAACAAAACTATTTGATAGACTCTTTATGGTGGAGAAGTTAGTGTTTAAATCCAATTAACTCATGGACTTGCTTATTCTAGGCAATGGGGTGCAGATACTGATGATAGCGACTGTTACTATCCCGAAACGAGCAGTGATGGGAGCAGTGATAGTGAGCATGAAAGGGTTACGACCAATGGAGATGTAGTAGCTTCTAATACGCATGCTCCCTTAGACGATAGCAACTATGGAGGATGTAAAGGCGAGCTTCTGCTTGAATACCTTGAACAGAACCCTCCATACACGCGGGAACCACTGTCTCAGAAGGTAATTTTTTCATGAAATTTGTTTATGAACTTCTATTGCTATTAGTTTATCATTTAAATGTTTTGTTAACTGTTTTCTTTCTCTTAATGTTTGCAGATTAACTCACTTGAGAAGGAATTTCCTATATTAAAATCTGCAAGGAGTTGTGACTTGTCACCTGGAAGTTGGATTTCAGTTGCATGGTAGGATTCTCTATTAAGTATTTTACCTCGTCTTACATAAAATTTGGGTTATGGTTGCTTGGTGCTAAGAAGAAAATTTGTTTATTATTTTGAAAGTTGTTGAATTTATTTAAGCAAATTTCCCAGAATGGTATTAAGCGTAATCTGCAAATGTTGCAGGTACCCGATATATAGGATACCAATGGGCAACACACTGCGTGATATTGAGGCTTGCTTTCTCACATACCATTCTCTCTCTACACCAATTAAAGGTTTCTTTCTTGAATGATACAACATTACAATTCTTGGTTTCTTTTCTGCTTGTTAATTTTTCGTATTCATTGTAATTTTGTGTTTTTTGTCTTATCTAAAATTTTGGTTTTTCCAGGGTTCCAAAGTGAATGTGATCTTTGTGTTTCCTTGAAAGAAGGTCCAGTGATGTCACTCCCAGTATTTGGGCTTGCATCCTACAAATTCAAACCTGCAATTTGGACACCAAATCAGAGTCAGAAACAAGCCGCGTTGTCACTTCTTCAAGCAGCTGATAAATGGCTACGAGCTCTTGATGTGTACCATCCAGATTTGCAGTTCTTTCTCTCTCATCAATCGTTCCGGAAGTGAAGGCAACAATAGAGAAATCTTTTTTTTTTTTAAAAAGAAAAGTTTTGTTGCTGAATAATATGCTACTGATACATCAATTGGCCGTTGGCGTTCCTTTTTGCTGGATATGGCTGTATCTTATGAGACAATGAAAGAAGATTAGAGGAAAGAACAGAAAATTGAGAAAAAAAGGAGAATTAATGAAAAATAAAAAAGAAACAGAAGGTGGCTAGAACAAGTCAAGGCCCTTTGCTTGCACCTGTGCCTGATGTTGTGAGATAATAATAGTAATTCAAAACTGGATATTTTTAGATGTCAGTTGATGAATGAGGAGCAGGTGTTTGGTTTATGTATTTACTTTCTTTTTATTTTGGGTTAGGATTGGGGCGCTTTTTTGTAATGTCCTCGTCAAAACTGGTAATCATGTCATGTCTTGTGCAGTATTAGACATGTATGTATCGTAATAACAATAATTTGTATTGTGTAATGCTTGATAACATGTAAATTTATCAGCTCTGAATTAACTCTATTGTACTCTTTGTACATCTTCACTGAATTTGCTCGCTTCGTGGATGTTGTGTACCAAACCAAAAGAAACAAAATACATGATATCAATGCAAAATATTTTTTACTCTGAAGCAAGTTTTAGGGATAGAAGTTAGGATAATATAATTTAACTGCTCTACATGTATATCCATCAATTTACCAGAAAAATATAAGATATTCTACAAAGATTCCAAATGTTTTGAGTAAAAACAGAAGTAAATTGGAGACGCTATCTGGAGAGCGTCTATGAACTGACAAGATGTTAACATAAACTAATTGTAATAAAGAGCCTCTTGTTAACCTCGTGAGATTTCTTTTCTGGAAAATGACTTGAAAATATCTTATCATGTTACATAAAGAAAAATGAAGAGAGCATACTAATTTGATTGAAGACTAACACAACCACACGAAAGTAGTAAATATCAAATAACAAAAGAAAAAAAAAAACTTGGCATCTATACAAGATATTAAAGAGACGATACATATCTCCAATTCAAATCATGAATTGTAGTTTCAGCAAGCACTGAGCTTCTTATCCAAAACTTCAGAGCATATATTTCCCATGATATGGTAGAAAGAAAGCAGCTCAGATAGCTGCTCAGGCGACATCTTTCCGATAATGCCCCTTGCCACCATCTCCCTTTCCTCATTCATCTTCAATCTCTGTAGGTACGATGATGCATTCCTCACAGTGGCACCCATCTGCTTCAGCCTCTTCTCCTGTTGTAAGCTCATCGCCATGTTTGACTGAAATAAAAATAATCAATAATAAGAAAACAACAATAATAAAAGAAAAGAAAAAAATTAATTCACTTTCAGTATACAAAAAACATCAATAAAAATCAGGACTTTAGAGGCACTAATCAACTGCTAACCTCGAGAAACTCGGCCCCTGCTTCAAGATCGTCCTCTTTAAACAAAGGGCTGGTGACTCTGGAATCATACAAATTCTTTGCAATGGAAAAGCTTCGAACGATTATCCTTCTCTTCATCTCCATCTCTTTGTCCAGCTTCGGTGTGCCGTGTGGATTTCCCATGGTATTGTTAACTTTCTTTTGGTACGCGATCACCGCCTTTGCAAACTCCTAAAATTAGTTAACATTTCAAATTTCGTTGTCAGTTATTATCTGAATCGTATTATATATTATCTGATTCAATCAAAAAGATTCATACTGAGTTATGAATTTATGATCAATTTAAAATAAATATAGACAATCTTTTTTGCAAAAGATTAACATTTTCAATTTGAAGATGCAACTTAAGGTTTCAAAACAAAGAACGTACGTAGGCAAATATCATAAAAGAGAAACATTTTCAATTTTTTGTAAAACTCTACCTGATAAGCTGATGGGCATCCGGGGTAATCGAACTCCTCAGACCCATTCTTCCTCATCCGCTCGGGGTGAAACTGCAGCCCCATGATAAACTTCCCCTCATCAGGATTATATGCATCGGGATCGTAAAACCCCTCGACCAAACCATCCGGAGCAAATGCCATCGGCACGAACCTTTCCGCCAATTTTTTCACTCCCTGGTGATGGTAACTGTTCACCATCAGTTCCATGTTCCCTTGCTCATCGAGCGAGTCCTTGAACCATGCATGCAGAGGTGTGTCCCTGAGCACAGTCACTGGATGTCTGTGTCCGTCATAGTTGTCGTAGTCCATGTGCTTTACAGAACTATTGTTTGTCCCGTGCTTAGCTAACTCCCGCTCTACGTCTTGGTACAGAGTGCCTCCACATGCAACATTTAGAACTTGTGATCCACGACATATACCTGAGGAAATTAAATTTAGATTTTAGAACAAGTAAACAACATTTTTGCTAAATTTAGGTATTCCGTCTGAATTCCCTGTATTAATAACTTTTTGTCACGGAAGCATTCACTCAGAACCGATATATCTTTTCAAATATGCAGTTTAAATATGTAATACTATAAAAAAAAATTAATTAAATACATTGTTAAAGTAAACTAGATATTATCTTCCAATTATGGAGATTTGGATGAATGGTTTGTATGGAAAGTGCAAAACAAAACAGTGAGAAACAAAAAGAAAATACCAAGGTAAGGGATGTTGCGCTCAAGGCAACGACGAGCAAGACGGAGTTCAATGGAATCTTTCTCGCGGTCAATGGCTGTGTCGCTTGTGTGCATTCTGCGGATCTCATTCAGCTCCTCCTCAGAGAGGCTCGAGAATTCCGGATCAAGGGAGTAATGGGAGGGATCGATATCCTCTCCTTCGCATAATAACACACCATGGATCGGCTCAAAGGAGTCGAGGAGGGTATGAATACCGGCTACTCTTGGTACGATCACCGGTACCGCACCATAATCCACTATCAGATCCAGATGGTATTCTCCTGCAAATAAAATAACCATTTTTTTTACTATCTGTGGTTCTTTTTATTTTGCTTATGAAACAATAAGAAAACAACAAAATGTCAAGGAAAACAAATAAATGCATAGAGAAACAACAAAATGACAAGCAAAAAAAAAATTCTTTTTTTGAGGAAAGTAGATCATATAAATAAGAAATTACCAGCTCAAATCACTCTAAAATTCGCAATCTTGGATCTGAGTAAATCTGTTTAAAAAATCCATTAAGAAATCCAACCAAAGGAACCAAAGAAGAATTTTGTGTCTTAGACTTTATATTTATTTCTTAAGCAATTAGAAAATCTCTCTTACAATAATTCATTTAAGGTTTTTGCATGAGCTCACAATTTTGCTTTTCATGTAGTATTCTCCTTAAAAGTTAAAACCTTGAATCCATTTTGTTAATTTAATGGGAGACATGCATGACAGCATGAGCAGGTTTTTAAAACTCACCAACGAAATCTACGAATTTATTCTTACGAACGGTGCGGCGAGAAACGATGAGAACTCTTGGGAGAACCAACGACAAATCGTTTGTATGGGAGGAGACCGCCATCTCTGCTCTCTTTCTCTCTTCTATCTTCTTGGGTTTTATTTGTTCTCTCTCTCTCTCTCAGTGTACATCTCTCCATTGATGTCTGGCTTGACCATATTTATAGACGGTTCTGTGATTTAAAATATTACATATTTTTTTCGATTTCTTACCGCCGCTTCACACAATAGTGGGCCCCGTTTTCATAGCCTCTATCTCTTTAATTTTATTTCAATTGTACCGCAATGAAATTGTGATTTTCTAGTTCGATTGCTTAATTATGTGGTTCATGTAAAAAATATCCGTTATTTTAATTATGAATAGGAGTTGTTGATGGAGAAGATTTTGAAAGATTTATCTTGAAATATATTAAAACCAATTGACGTATTATGTAAATTAAATAAAAGATAACATGATGAAGTTCAATGGTATGGAAATAAGAATAATTTATATAAAAAAAAGTATGTTCAATCAATGCAGTATAACAAACAATATTATATATACATATTTCATTCTAAAAAAAGAATACAAATTAACAATATGTATTATTAACATATGCTTGAAATTTTCCTGGAGACCATTAGTGTCATTTCATAGGATAAAATTCTCCAAGAGGTTAAGGGAGTAATTCCAGAGGATAGGGATTAGGGAGACAATAGGTGGGTCCCAAATGCAGTGAAACGAAATAAGGTTTGACTGGGGGAGCTGTGTTGCCACCATGCCGGACCGGACTAGGTGTCACTGCTCTTTTTTAGTGCTATCTGATTTTAGTTATTATATAGATGTCAAGTCGAGAGTTTAGCTCGCATCCTCTACAACGCAGGATTTATTCGAAAACATTCTACAACCGTCTGGCTTTTCTTTCTTTTGTTTTTTTGTTTTTTTTGTTTTTTAGACAAAACACGTAGGCAATTTTCATTAAAATTAACTTGAATTCAATACAACACATCATCAATCATCTAAAGATAAAGAATCAGTTTTGATATAGTACCAAAAACAGCGTGTTATGTGTGAAATATCACATGATTAAAATTCGAATAAAAATCTTTATATAAATATTAAATAGTTAGTTGACTATAATTTCATTTAAATTTTAAAATAACAAGTTTAAATTAAAAGAAAAGGAAAATAAAACTTTACAAATTCTCTATACAGCTTTGAGATTGTACCATTAGTAGGATTTAAATTAAAATAAATTAAAACCATCATCGAGGGCTTAGTGACAGGAGCCACACTTTGGATTTTGAAAATTAGGTATATGTAGGTTCATGTATAATTCGTGTTGTTGCTTATTTTTGAACAAAATTTCTTCTACCTCTAGAAAAATTATAGTACTAAATTGATTAGTTCATAGTAGTCTGCAACCCGCTAATCGTACAAGTAAAATTTGTTGCCTACCCTTGACAGAATTATAGCTACGCTCCTACCGAGGCTTTTGGTGGAAGTCACTTCGTTATTCTCACTTCTCTTATATCATGTTTGGTTGGTACTAAACTGACAAAATAAGTATTTTGTTTCACATTTGAACATAAGAGTTGAAACATTCAGTTCACGAATAATTTAGAAAAATACACAAATTATCCGTAAAAAAAAAAATCACGTATTAACCAACCAATCACAAGTTTATGAATTAAATTTAATTTATTTGCGTGATGTCCAAAACCAAATTATCCTCGAATTACTCACAAATCATCATGTTATCATAATACCACGCTGATCAATGACTTAAACAGATGAGGAATGTAAACATACATGCTGTAATGCAGAGGATCTGAGATGCGTAGAGCAAATTAAGTGGTCCAAATTCAATGCATCGCATGAGAACTGTGGGGCCTATCTACCAGGGCAAAAAGGACATATTCCCGTGCATATCCCTCAGCCCCCATGCGCCGCGTTACATGTCACTGGTGACGTGTCTTCTCTACTAAATTATGCCTTCATCTTCATGTGCTTTGTATTTGACTAATCTTTGGTCTTAGTCAAAAAAATGTGCTCATCCGTTTTTTTTTTTTTTTTTTACAAAGCATGTCAATTAATGAAGAAGAAGACATGCTATAAAGTTGGTTAGATATTTGATG
This sequence comes from Carex parvula, assembly GCA_025461045.1. Taxonomy (NCBI): domain Eukaryota; kingdom Viridiplantae; phylum Streptophyta; class Magnoliopsida; order Poales; family Cyperaceae; genus Carex; species Carex parvula. Next base: position 11,913 of record JAJGRW010002460.1, read on the forward strand.
ATCTAAATAAATTAAAACCACTTTTTAATTATAATCTAAACTTTTATGTTATTTATAATTTTATTGGAAAAAAAACTTCGTTTGATTTTTTGAGTTTCTTTTATACGTCAATTCTCATTACAAACTGATCATCTCATCTAAACAATTGTTTAATCATGGCCAGTACTTATCCAATTCAACTAATCTCGAATTCTCGATGCAATCTAAAGTAAACAATTATATCACGTAGTTGTGATTTCAATCCAAGCTACTTGGATATATTATACAACTCAAACTGTTCATAATTGATCAATTGCTAGCTCATCATACAAATAATTTCTAGCTGATCATAAGGATATGGTTTCTTAATTCAGCATTAGATTGACACGCATACAAATAATGATCTGAATTCGAATTTCCATATCAGGATTTTATACCACTTTAGCTTGAACTTTAAAGTATAATACATAATTTTATTATAAATTCAATTTATTTTTGGTCTAAAAGTTACACAACTCATATTTAATCTTTTAATGAATTTTATAATTCCTTGATACGTTTTGACTAATAATATGATAATAATTAGTGTTAGTTGATATATAACTTTTAGCTAGTAAATTGTTATATATTGGAAATATTATGTAAACTTATGCCATGATTTTAATTTAACATCCGAATTATATTCGTCCAATATTTGATTAATGTAGTATTAGTTTACTATTCTTATCAAATTAGTACCTAAAAATTTAAAATGAACATAATATAATTTGGTAATTATATGGAGATTGGCTAAGGTCATAGTGATATGGCCAAAGTCTTGATACTACCAATTCGATTTTGCAAAGTTCAAATAGTCGATTCGAAATGCTCAACATGTTCTCCATATTAAAATGTGCTTGGGACCAAATTTTACATTTTCTGAAAAAAAAATTTACTATTTTTTATGGATTTTTGAAAATCATTGTTTTTCAAATATTTATTTTTGGGTAAATTTCGCTGGAGGTCACTAAACTTTGTCATTTGTTACGAATTGATCACTCAAGTTTGATTTGTCCCTTTCTAGTCACTAAACTTTGCCATTTGTCTCAATCAAATAACTTATATTTTTCCGTCCAAAATACTAACGGAATATTCCCATTCCGTCCAAAATATTAACGGAATATACTAGTTCCGTCTAAAATACTAACGGAATGAGAATATTCCTTCCAAAATACTAACGGAATGAGAATATTCCGTTAGCATTTTGGACAGAAAAATATAAGTTATTTGATTGAGACAAATGACAAAGTTGAGTGACTAGAAATGGACAAATCAAACTTGAGTGACCAATTCGTGACAAATGACAAAGTTTAGTGACCTCCAGCAAAATTTATCCATTTATTTTTTATTATAAAAAAAAGTGATTTTCAAAAACCCTTATAGTTAAAAAAAATTCAAAAAAATGTAAATTATGGCATCCAAGCATATTTTAAAATGGAGAATATATTGAGCACTTTAGATCGATTATTTGAATTTTGAAATCGTAAAAATGAATTTGTAACATTAAGATCTTAGTCATACTACTCTGATGTCAGCCAATCTCAATCATACATATTTGATCCGTTTTCATACCTACTTTTAATTGGGTGAATTTTGTTCTTTTAAGCGGTTTACATGATGCTGTGTTGCTGTGGAGGAGTGGAACTTCAAATCGAGACATATTTTACAACATATGTGATACACTAGTTTTAATTTTAACAACTTTGAAGCCAAACATTTAAAAAATAATAATATAATAATAATACTAATAAAATAATAATAATAATAATAATAATAATAATAATAATAATAATAATAATAATAATAATAATAATAATAATAATAATAATTTTGAAGCCAAACTATCAGTCTGTCAGTATCTAACCAAGTAATATAATTTCCATACAAGCCACAGAAGATCTGAACTCAAATCTGGTAATTAGCTAGACTTGTATTATTTGTAGCTATCCAATAGGAAGGGCTTGTTTGTGACTCACTGACTTGTGAGCAGACGCTGACGTGTAAAATTAAATGAGAATATGCTACTTTGATGCTTTGCCGACATTTTTATTAATATCCAAAGTCAATTACAAATTAATTATTATATCCACGATCCTGACTTTTACTAAAAATGTCCAAATCGGCTATAAAATAGCTCCACAATTCATAAAACATTCATAAAAAACGTTAATATTAAAATAAGTATTTATTTATATAAATTTTGCGTTTTCCAAATATATTTCTAACAATCCCGCACAAAACTCAAAATTTAATTAAAAAAAAATTTAAACAAAAAAACTTGTAAATAAATATTTCTGCTACCATTGTTTATACTGTGTATTGGGCAAACTGTTTTTGATTTCGCTTAGTGTCAATAATTTCAGTCCGGGGAGATCGGAGTGAACCAGGTCTTGAACAACGATTCCTTTGATCGGAACTTACATTATTACACACACAGTACTGAAAACTACATCGCGGGTTGTGCGTTTAAGGCCATGCACGTTAACTTGATTTTTTCATGAGAATATTCTACTAGTTGCCTAAACTCAGTAGCCGCGGTCTTATATATACAGTCATTCTCATATAGAAGAGTTCCCTCCGAGATGTGTGTAGAGTCACATCTCGCGAATTACCAACTTGGGATACTCATCTTATTACACTACACAGGAGCACCGATCACCATAGGGATGGGTTTGGAACAAAAGTTCCATATCTAAAATATTCTTGTGCTCCTTGGCCAACCTATCTGCTTGTTTTTACCCATTGAACCCCCTTCAAGGGATCTCCTATCACTGGGTTCCCACATCAGATTGGCCCATTAGGCTAAGTCTCATCCCCCTTGACGACTCTAGGACTTTCGTCCTATTTAAGCCTTTTGTAAAACAATCGGCAAGATTTTGTTCAGACTTTACAAAATTTAATGAAATAATTTGTCGAACATTTTGTTGCCTCACTGACTTTTGTCTTCTTTTAATGTGTCTATTTAATTTTGAATTCACCAATTTCTTTTTACAAAAGTCAATGGCGGCTCTAGAATCACAATGAATAGATATAGCAGGTATAGGTGATTTAATTAAAGGAATATCGGACAAAAGTTCTTTGAGCCATTCGGCTTCTGTACAAGTGGTATCAAGGGCAATTAATTCGGCTTCCATGGTGCTTTTAGCAATTATGGTTTGTTTGGTGGACTGCCACGAAATAGCTGCACCACCCAAAATAAAAACATAGCCTGATGTTGATTTAGTATCAACTGAATCTGAAATCCAATTTGCATCTGTGTACCCCTCGAGTACAGCAGGATATCCGACATAATTAAGTCCATATTCAATTGTACCTTTTAAATATTTAAATACCCTTTCTAATGCAATCCAGTGAAAATTACTTGGATTATTTGTGTATCTACTTAGTCTAGATATGGCATATGAAATATCTGGTCTCGTTCTAGTTGTAAGATACATAAGAGAACCAATTATTTAAGCATATTTTTCTTGATTAATTGATTGACCATTATTTTTAACTAAAGCTACAGTTGAGTCATAAGGGGTAGAAACTGGTGTGCAGTTTGATTAACCAAACTTATCCAAAATCATACTTGTATAGTGTGATTGTGATAGTGTTATTGAATTTGACGATCTAATAATTTTCATACCTAAAATTACATCTGCTTCTCCTAATTTTCATGTCAAATTTCTGAAATAAAAATTGTTTGATTTGGTGTATGGTTTCTAATTCATGAGCTAAAATTAAGATGTCATCCACATAAAGACAAAGAATTATATATTTATCTTTTTGTAGCTTATAATAAAGACAATTATCAGACTCACTAATTTGAAAATCATATGAAAGAATAACACTATCAAACTTTTCATGCCATTGTGGTGCCTGTTTTAATCCATAAAGTGATCTAACAAGCTTACACACCTTGTTTTCTTGTCCAGGTACAATATAACCCTCGGGTTGTTTCATATAGATTTCTTCTTCTAAATTACCATGCAAAAATACAGTTTTTACATCCATTTGGTGTACTAAAAGTTTGTGAATAAAAGCTAAAGCTAAAAGAGTTCTAATTGTAGTTATACGTACGACTGGTGCGTAAGTATCAAAGAAATCAAATCCTTCTTTTTGGCCAAAACCTTGAACTACTAATCTTGCTTTATATTTTTCAATTGAACCATCTGTTCTAAGTTTCTTTTTAAATATCCAGCGACAACCTAAAGGTTTAATGCCTTGCGATAAATCAGTAAGAATCCAAGTATTGTTTGTTATAATTGATTCTATTTCACTATTAATAGCTTCTTTCCAATATGGATAATCAGGTGAATTTATAGCTTCTTTATAAGTTTTAGGTGTATCTTCTACTATATATGTTATAAAGTCATTTCCTATATTCTTTTGAATTTTCGTTCAAGATGGAATGTTTAAAATTAATGTAGAACCTTTACAATTGAATAAAATTGCAAGTTCATCTCAAGCTGTTATTTTTAATTCAGAATCTTGTGATGTTTGGCATAGCGGTTTTTTTTTTTAAACGCTACGAAGAGCAAGATAATGAAATCTAACACTGAAAATTCAAATTTTTTGTTTTAATTTTTTGTTAGATTACTTTTTTATTTATAATTAGCATATTTATACTAAAATACACTAGATTACTTGAAATTATGTTGAATTATACTATATTACATTAAATTACGCTAAAATACGGTAAATTCCGGTAAATTACTGTGTGTCTTCATAGTGATGTATAATTAGAAACTATTTTTTGTTTTTTTTATCTTCATAGTGATTTATAATTAAAAACTATTTTTTTTAAGAGACACTATGAAGAGCAAGATAATGAAATCTAACACTGAAAATTCAAATTTTTTGTTTAATTTTTTGTTAGATTACTTCTTTTGATGTATAATTATATATTTATACTAAAATACGCTAAATTACTTGAAATTATGTTGAATTACACTATATTACATTAAATTACGTTAAATTACATTACATTACGCTAAAATATGGTAAATTACGCTAAATTAGATATGAATAGGGACGATATCTTCACTGAAAAGGCGAAAAACGACTACGAAACTTCAAACTGCCATAAAACGGAGCTCGAGTGTCCGATTTTAGCAAATGACTACTTTTCGAAAAGCTTGTGAAAATACGCATGCGTCTATGCCCGCGATGCTAGATTTCAAAATTCAGAATTGCCAAAAAACTAAGAGAAGAAGCTCAAAACTTGAGTGGAAGTTTTCGATTAAGATTTCATTTCTATTATTCAATCTAAGTAGCTCAGTAATTAGTTATATAATGAACTTGTAGAATACTAATTTTTACTATTTTTGGAATTATTTTACTATTTTTTATGATTTATGAAAGATGGCACGAAATCGGCCTCATTTAGCGTAATTTTGCGTAGTTTAGCGTAATTTACCATTTTTCATTATAATTAGCGAAGTTATTGTAATTTAGCTGAATGTAGTGTAATTTCAACATAATTTATTGTAATATAGTGTAATTCAACATAATTTCAAGTAATCTAGTGTATTTTAGTATAAATATACTAATTATAAATCAAAAGAATAATCTAACAAATAATTTAAACAAAAAATTCGAATTTTTACTATCTAAATTTTCACGCTTAATTTTGTTGGTGCAAATTCGTGCTCTGACATTAAAGTTTGTGTGATGACATAATAATGACAAATGAATAGTTCCGGTTCGGTACGGTTGAGACAAAAATTTGTGATTCAGAAATAATTCGAATATAATTCGGAAATGATTCGGTAACACAAGGAAGCAAAAAAAAAATCCCAAAAAAGAATTTAAAAAAATATTTTTCGCGTTTTATATGTGTTTTATTCTCAAATAAAACGTATTATATGTTTTTTTTTGTTTTATTTGATGTTAGGTTCGGAAACGTTGAAAAAACGAATTAAACGCAAATTAATCGCAAATTATGTTACTGTGGATGGATGACAGATATGCATTAAAGAACTAACGAATAAAAGTCTTTTTCGTTTCTCATGAATTTGTTAAATGATTATGTCTTGGTGTTGACCTTCATTTTGGCCACAGAAAATCCCGAGCTACTGTTTTTTTTAAAGGTTGGTAGAGGCTACCAACTCTCCCGAGCTACTGTTGAAACATTTGAACTTGTGATTTACCCCATAAAAAGTCTCACAATTCAAATTTCATTGAGTTCCTGTATCAAACTTTGAATCATGAAATCAGATTAGAACTAGGTGTTTTTCAAATTTCTTAGTGAGCTTGACTAATTCATCAGATTTCTTAGTGAGCTAATAATATACAAATACAAGAATCAATACAAGGCATTAGAAGAACTAGCATTTGATTTAGTGACAAAGATACATGGTCTTCATATGAGAAGTCATGAGTTCGAAATTCGGATGAGAAAAATCCGTTGTTTTAATAACAATGGTATGAAATTTGAAAGCTAGACCTTCATCTTTCTTTTAAAAAAAAAAAATATATATATATATATATATATATATATATATATATGTATATATATATATATATATGTATATATATATATATATATATATATATATATATATATATATGTATATATATATATAAGGCATTGGAAAAATCAAATTTATTTGAAAGAACAATTACTAATTTTATTGTAAATGGCTAAATGCCACTATTTACTTCTAGTTCTTTATCTGTTAGCAACATTACACAAACATTGAATTAGAATGTAATATTCATGCCCAAAAATGTCATATTTCAAGATATAGTCACGGAAACGAAAATTGGTGAGGAAATATTAAAAAGTGAGCTATATACATTAGGATCATTTAATCAAGCTCATATTGCACAAAATTATGATATTTTAGATTAGAGCATCCACCGAATAATGTATTAAAAAAATTGTGAGTATTACCTAATTTGAATTAAAGTTGTTGTGATGTCCGTCGGTATGCAAAACAAATTAAATTGTCCTTTCCAAATTCTCAAAATAAAACTATTAATTCTTTTGAAATGTATATTCAATGTTTGAGATCCAGCTCCAATAGATTCATATAATGATTTAAATATTTTATTATATATTTATGATTTCTCACGCGCTACATGGATTGAAACAAAATCTGAGATTTTAAGGCCAATTTTTACATTATTTTTTATCAATAAATAGTAGGTAATTAGTTTAGGCAGCCAAGTTAATATATTACAATAGTAATTTAATGTGTAGGTTAAAAAAAGTAGAGGTTAATTTAAAAACAATTAAGAAGATCGGAATTAATTGAACCCAAGAAAAAATGATTTAATTAAGAGGACCAACATTTTATTACTCTCAATCTTATTTAGTCTTTATAATATTTACCGATGAATAATATCTAAAACATCATATGAAAATTAATTATAATCACAATTTTGTTGTCCACTAACTTAATTAGATTTTTAATGACTAGCATATGTGTTGAATAAAATCACGTAATCATTTGAAAAATGAGACTAAATAAAGGCCCTTCCTATATATATCACATGAATGGATACCGTTTCAGGTACTTCACGGGGTGAGGTTACTTAAAACGGATCCGATAAGAATGAGTCTCCTTCACGGAGCCCCTTTAAAACTCATTCTAATTAATAATAAGGAGAGTTCAAATAGTTACATCATATTTTTATTTTTTAAATTTTATAACTCAAAATTTAAAATTTAAATATTAAAATAAATCTATGATCTATGTGGATCAATAAATTGAAAAATCACTTTTTGATTTTATTTTTATGTGGATCAATAAATTGAAAAATCAATGTTCAGAAGTTATCCACGTCTGTATATTTTTACAAACTCTTGATAAGAAACAAAATAATGTTGAAATGTCATAATCTTTTGAATTTGCATAGATAAATTAGTGTAGATCACATCTAACAATATTATTTTGACAAAGTTTTAAATATTGAGCTATTAAAAAATTTTAAATATAGAGGCATATCCGATCTTCTTAATAATAGACAGTACATAAAATGGAAGCATTTTAATTAAGCCTTATTAATAATTAATAATAGACAGTTTGAATTTAACTATACACATTATCTCATGAGATTTGAACTCTCTATCACAAGCGGCCTTTTTTCTTAGTTCTTTGTTTTCTTGCTTAGGAGGTTAGGTTAATTTCACCTAGTTCAGTTGGTTTTGGTTGATTGGTTCTGTTACATTTGCCAGAATCTTTGGGCTTTTTAGAAGCAAACAGAATACACCGTCTGGAAGCCTAGATTTTTCATTTTAGATGCAAACCACAATACATGTTATATGCACTTCTTTGTAATCACTAGACATTTTTATTTTCCATTTTTTGTGGTGGTTTAACATGGATTATTTGCATCTGCTCTGATCTTTGTCTGGCAATTTACTGACGAGTCCCTGTGTCAATTACAGGTTATTCATCTGATCATGGCAACCTAATATTACACCCAAATACATAACAGAAAAGGTGAAATTCCTACTTAATTACAATCAATTTTGTATTCACAGCATATATTGTACACCTTGTTTATACATGAATTTGATATCTTGGTGAGTACATTTATGTATCAAACTTGCACTCGATAATGTTTTCTTCTTTTTAAAATTTCTTGAAACCAAAGCATGCATATTTGAAATGCTTAATCAGTTGCGTTTCTTCTCCTTCACAGGTCCTCTTGGTATCTTATTCAGAAACCTCGTATCAACATTTGATAACAGCTTCTTCAGATCTTGCTTTCCCTTGATTGCTAGATGATCGACTTCGTACTCATATTGTTCATACAATGCCGGCAGCGTCAGAAAGCCTACTGTCACTGCACATTTTGCGAAATAATTTCAACATTGATTTAGTTCAAACAGGGTGGAGCCAAGATTTTTTGCAGGGTAGGGCAAAATTTAGAATGGGACACAATTTTATAATTATTTTGTATATTAAATATATTTTTATAATTTTTATGGGAAAAACATAGAAATAAAATAATATATTTGAGAAAAATATTTAGACTGAGACATAGTTTTCTAATTTTTTTTGTTGAGAAATAATGTCAAAATTAAGAGCTTGCGTTTACAACGAAAACAATAATAATAATATAATAATGCAGATGGTTTAAGTTTTATAACCCTAATTAATATATTACCAAAATAAATTAGAGTAAGAGAGCTAGTGCTGCTGCCTAAGACTGCTAACACCCAGAGCAATCCGATGGTCTGCAAAAAAAAATGATCATAAATTAAATAATTATAAGAAAAAATGGATAATGAATTTATTGTTTATTTTTTATTGTAAAGAATAATGTACCCTGAGAAATAATGTAAGGTCCTTTCCACAAGCAATTTCATGGAGCTTGAAAGTAAACCATCTCAACCTTCGGTGTACCGCAGTAACTGCCTGTGTGTAGACTTTTTCTGACAAGATAATTTCAGGGATTCTTGGTGGTGGCCTGCAAATTTCCCAAAAAAAAAAAAAAATGAATTTATTTTGTTTTTATTTTTTTCTTCCATAACATTTTCTTGAAAAGATGGGTAGAGAGATGAGATACAGGTCAAGCATAGCAGCTCCATTCGACCAGATGAAAAGAAACAGCATTGCCGCAATCAACGTGTGACATAAGAGCGTGAGAAAATGGTACTCGGCCACCTCGAATAATATCCACACGGTTGTGATCCCGATCAAAATCGATGCTGATAGACGTTTGTTTCTCCACAGAGCAATATCAGCAACTGCACCAGACATTAAAATACCAGCATTTCTAGTATTATTGTCTATTAACATACTACATAATTAATGTATAAATTAATTATATCATGTAATGAACCTTTTCCTCGACCAAGGAGTTCGTACAGAGGCTTCTGGCGGCCGAAGAGCTTAGACGACATTGTTTTGATTTTTGTTTTGCAATGTTTCTAATTAATTAGCAATGCAGATGATGTTATCTGCTATGCTCTTATAAGGTCAAGGACTATACTTGAGAAAAGAAATTGGTAATGAGTTGATAAGAGGCAAAGAATTGCTTTGCCTTGGGTTAGGTTTTTGAGGTATTGATATTTGCTTCACTGGTACGCACATCTTGAAAAGGTTTTCATTTTTTTTATTGTATAATTGGTACATAGTCTACCCAAGGAATTAGGATATAGTCCCAGACGTGTGCTTTGGGTTACTGTGTTATTCCAGGCCTTTCTAGGCCCTTAGATTTCTAGTAATTATATTGGGCTAATATGTATAATGGGCTAGATGCAAAAAATAGCACAAATTCTAAAATGGCATTGAACTTGCGACTAGAACTTTAATGAATTTTCTGATATTTTGATCCGAAATCGCATGAATGAATCGGCATGTGGATCTAAAAAATTATCTGATCATTTATTGGATCCGCTTGTGGACCTCGAAAATTGATGCATCTTATTAATTGAATTTATATTCTGGATTCTTCATCATTTGAATCCGAAAGTCATTAAAGATTCGATAAATAATGTCACTCTCATATTTTATTTTGGCGAATATGTCCGTAAGTTATTATTCACATATGTAAGAAAGCAAAAGCAAAAGTACACATTAATAATATATAAGCTAACTAAAAACCTTATGTCATGTCCATATTAGCTGATTAGTTGATTGATGGGGCTACGTGATTTTCTTTCTGTCTAACATAGATATACTGAAGATCAATAGTAAAAGATATAAAACCTGCATAAGCTGACATCACACTTGGCCGGACTACACTGCCCATATTAACATGCAAAATTTTAAAAGTTTTGAATTCATTTAGTACAAAATCAAGCGGTCAAAAAATGATGAAAAATAAATACATAAAACAACTTATAAAATAAGTTATAAAAGGTTCATATTTTTTTACCACTTGATCTTGTCCTAAACGAATTCGAAACTTTCAAAATTTTGCGTATACATGCATCACTAATAAAGTAGATGAATTTCAACAGTTTAAATTCATCGTTCGAAGCCAATTTAATAAACTTTTGAAGTTGTACTCACCGACTCATCTTAGTAAGCACATCACACTCTAACTTTGCTTCTTACTCGTAAGTCACCACCAAATTGGGAGATGAAGTTCTTCTGTAATACAATATTTATGAAAATCACGCAACAGATGAAGTTCTTCTGAAATACAAATATTGACGAAAATCACGAAATATTATTCGTCCGATTTGCAAACAGAAAAAAAAAAGTTGGATGGATTCCAAAGAAATAAAAAGCGGCCTAATGAAACATCTTACATCTATTTCGTTTTCTGATGTTTGCATCTACTTTCAAGCCCAAAATTAGCTGCTCTAACAAACCCAGCCCAACCCATGCTCTCTCCAAACCCAACCCTAGAGAGAATATATAAATAACTCCGCTTAGACCGGCCATTGTTTCATCTTTTTTTCAGTTTCTCGCGCCGCCGCCTCTTCTCCTACAGTCTCCTTCCGATTAGACAGCAACAATGGGTAAGTGGAATCGAGACCTTAGCGTCATCTCTCTCTCCTTCTCTTTCTCTCGGCGACTGATAGCATAATCTACGCGTAATGATTTGATCTGATGATACAGCGAGGATCAAGGTGCACGAGCTTCGGGGCAAGACGAAGCAGGACCTGCTCGGTCAGCTCAAGGACCTCAAGGCCGAGCTCTCCCTCCTCCGAGTCGCTAAAGTCACCGGCGGTGCCCCCAACAAGCTCTCCAAGATGTACGCTCTCTAAATCTAGATATTCTTCTTCGTCTCTTGTAAGTATTGTCGTGATAACTCGATTACTTTTGTTTCGTGGATGCTGTAGCAAGGTAGTGAGGCTGTCGATTGCCAGAGTTTTGACTGTCATCTCTCAGAAGCAGAAGGCGGCGCTGAGGGAGGCCTATAAGAAGAAGAAGTATCAACCGTTGGATCTCAGGCCCAAGAAGACCCGTGCCATCCGTCGCCGCCTCACCAAACACCAGGTTTTATTTTGTGCTTTGGTCTCTTAGCGTGCATTTAGTCAATGGAGGTTAATTAGCCCAAGACTTTTTAGTTTAGAATGCTTTGTGTATGGGGGTTGCTATAAACAATAAATATGGAAGTCAATTTTTTTTAGAAATGAGATAAAAATTTAGAAAGATACTATACAAATAACCTAGACTTTGAAAAAAATGGGGGTCAGTCGACCACATACATATCATCTATGCCTGCCCCTGAGTTGAACCAGATGATGCAAGGTTGCATCACTCGCATGTGGTATGTTTCAAGAGGATATAATGATTATACTTGAAGCATTTATCTACTCTTGGTCGTAAGATGTTAATAGGAAATATTCATGCATAAACATACATTTAATAATACTGCCATGGTGTTCCCTCCCATTCATTTTTAATATTGTGGTCTAAAATTAGTTTTAGACCCATTGAAATGAAGGTGTTAACTTAAATTCACCATGGTATGTGACATTGAATCACTTCATTGGCTCATCTCAGTCAGTTGGCAGGTTCCCCTGCCTTCTTCACTTCACTCGACGCCTTGGGACGCTGGGAATTTGTATCCTCTGCATTAACTCAAATTTTGAGTTAAGATCTGAACCGTCCTATTGAGATCAGCACTAATATTAAAGTGCACGTGCGTTATAGGAGTGGACAGGATTGGTCCAAATTCTCAACGTACGGTTCATAAATTAACTCAAACGGTGCGTTAATGCAGAGGATACGTATTCGGGACGCTGGTGCCCCGTGGCTAGGGGTAAAATCCTCCAATATAAAACTTGGGGCCTTTCACTTTTTGTGAATTATTTGGGTGACCTATTTACCATATATTTTCTCTGTATCCTCCCATTTTTGTGATTGACACTTCATTAATAGTTTGAAGTTTTCTGGCATGATACATACTCTTGTACTGTTGGTGGTATTTAGGAGGCTTTTACACATTACAATGTCTGAATGTGTTCTGTAATCCAAGTGTTGGTGTACACTGTGCAGTGATGTAGAACTGAACTTTCTAACAAAGCTACTGTATGTTAATGAATTTTGTAATGAAATGTTGTTGTCCATTTTTGCTGAGCAGGAGTCCCTGAAGACTGAGCGGGAGATGAAGAGAGAGAAGTATTTCCCAATGAGAAAGTATGCTATCAAAGCTTAGATTAGCAGTTTTGTTTTACCTCGAGTTCCAATACCAGACTAGTGCATTTTTCTGAAGTTTAAACTTATTCTCATGTATTTTGTTGTGTTTTGGTATTACCTCCTTGGCTCCGTGGCGTTATTAGCATCATTTTTGCAAATACTTGAGACTTTTGGCGGATTATTGAGTTTATTGTTGATAATACTGTTGGTTGTTTGTTTCGGTTCCAAACCAAATGCACAAATTTGGGTTGATGGTTTTGTGCCAACTGGAGTTCTGATGTTGTGTGCCACTGGTGGATATTACTTTTTTTGCATGGGTGATGGGTCGGTCAGGGAATAAGTTTTTAGTTTATGGTCAAAGATTCCATACCGGAGTTGCCAATTGTGGAACAAGACCTGTGACGACCCTTAGCTCAGACAAGATCAGAGAACACAAATTGAACCAAAGAACACGAATTGGAATAAAGGAAAAACTTTAATTTGATTGAACTTGATAATCTGGTACTGCGGAAAATAAGAAGGAAACTAAGAAATTGGAAATAACTGATAACAACATTCATAATCCCAAATAGCTAAGTTAATCCTATATATATTGGCGATGAGATTCTAGTTCAAATCAATTGATCCGTCCAGTGGATTGCTCAAGTAACATCAGAGCGACATGTCAGCGCTAGCGTGGAACCAATCTGCTGAGTTGTCTTAATGAATTGGCTAGAGACCTCTTTCAATTTTGTTCGTCCAGTCTCCGGTTTGGGAACGTCCTCTTGTTCTGACAGAGCCTTGGGCCCATCTCATAGTCACCATTCCTTTAATTTTTCTGCCCGCCTGTGTGTGAAAAGTCATTTTATAAATGTCATCCTCATGCATTCTTATCTCATGGTAACCATACCTAAATCTATTTAGTAAACACCTTAGCATGCTTCAACTCATCAAGTAAATCATCTATTATAGGAATAGGATACTTATTCTTAATTGTGTTCTCATTGACTTTCTAAAGTCAACAAACATCCACCAAGAGTTATCATTTTTTTACTAATAGAATAGGAGATGAATAGGAACTGCAAGAAGGTTGAATAAAGAGTTCTTAAGCAGATCTTCAATTATTTTGTTGATTTCCAGTTTCTGATAATGAGAAAACCTGTAAGGTCTGAGGTTGACTGTTTTGAGTCTGGCTTTAATGGAATTTTGTGGTCTATGTCCCTTTTTGGAGGTAACACAGTGGGCTCAACAAACAAATCTAAGAATTCATCTAAAACTGGTAGTACAGAGGGATGTACCTGCTTGTCTACCTTATCTTCAGTGTTGAGAAGATGTACCATAAGCATGTGACTCTCTTCATGCTTTTCTTTCAGAATGCTTTGTCCTTGTTCACTTATGGTGAGCAGTTTCAACTTGGCTTCTACATCTTCATCTTCTAATTTGATGAACTTGCCATGTCTCTTCAATTTCATACTCCGTTTGTTCCAGTCAATGAGTGTTAGTCCCAACCTTGTTAGCCAGTCCATGCCCAATAGTAAGTCATGCCCTTGTACATCCAAGACTCTCAGATCTGCACTAAATTCGTTATTCTGCAAAAAAAAAAAAAACTTGACTTTTACAAAGGCTATTAGTTTGCATTTTGTGACTATTAGCGACTCTTACTGTCAAGGGTTTGGATTGGCACACTTTTATACCTAAATTGTCAATTATATTGGGATGTATGAAGGAGTGTGTGCTTCCATTGTCCATGAATGCACAGATTGGAACTGATCCTACTTTTCCTCTAAATTGCATGGAAATATTATATTGACCATTACAAATATTAATCACAGTTATTTCTCCTCCTTCAAGTTCAACATAGTCAACAAAGTCAGCTGGAACTGGTTCTTCACTATGCTATATTTGGTCTAAATTTGGCTTATCTTCTTCTTCAGCTTCTATGGTATAAAAAGGGACCTTGAATTACATTTATGCCCTTGTTGTCGTTTTTCATCACATTTAAAACATAATACTAGTATTCTCTTTTGATCTGAACTCAAGTAGTTGGCTGGTTTGTTCAGGTACCTCAGATTTTGGGTTTAGTCTTGGTATCAATTGCCCTTTTATCTCTCCATCTGGTGTCAGTAGTGGAATTCTGATATTGAGTTCTATGTTGGTACTGAGTTGGTTTCACCAATGCACTGATTTTCTTCACAGTGCTATCTATGGACAGTTCAATTTGTCTAGCATACCTAATTGCATCATTCACAGGACTAGGATTAAACAATTCTATAGTATGCCTTATTTCATCTTTTAACCCACTAATAAACCCTTCAACATAGAAGTCTTCATCGGTGATTTTTCTCTTGTATGTGAGTCTAGCCCTTGCTTGTAAGAAATTGGAGATGTAGTTTTTTAAATTCCCTGATTGGTGCATCTTCTTGAACTCATCAACAACATTGCCAGTGTTGTGGGCAAAGTAATTCATCACTTCTTCTACTAGAATTGGCCATGGAGGTTGAGGATTGGCTATCTTGAAACACCTGTACCAGTCATCAGCTGGTCCTGGGAAATGTATTACTGCCATCCTTGATTTGTACTCTTCAGGCACTTGGTACAATCTACCCAAGAATTGGGTTTAATTCCTGCAAAATGGGAAAATCAACTCGAGGTAGATTAAATCTAGCTGAACTCTGATCTATTTGTTTATTTTCCTGCCGAAACTCCCCTCTTCTTGGTGGCTCTTGTTCCAAGATCACATCTTGGTTAATAATTTCAACTCTTGTTGTGTTGCCTGCCGCCTCTTGATTTTGAATACCCGTGCTACTACTTCCTGGAGCATCAGGACCTTAACCACCATTTCTGACAGTAATTGCAGCCATAATCTCCCTGAATTAGTGATCCATCTTCTATCTAGCATGGCAACCGCATGAATATTGTTGCGTGTGGCTTGAGTATTAGCATTAAGTTGCAGCTATGTCGCTTCCGCCTGATTTTCTAGCTGAGCTAAGGGATGGTGCATGTCGTTTTGCATTGTCTCTGAATGTAATCTAGATTGCTCCATTTGCAAGAACTTAGTTGTCAAGGTCGCTAAATCCATTGCCGCCTCTTCGCTGCTTGTGGTACTGCGAGTCGAAATCGGCATTGGTGGTCGTCTAACCTTTCTTGCTGATACGAACCGTGCTAACCCAGATGCAATCGTGATTGCTCTGATACCACTTGTGATGACCTTTAGCTCAGACAAGTGCAGAGAACACAAATTGAAACAAAGAACACGAATTGGAATAAAGGAAAAACTTTAATTTGATTGAACTTGATAATCTGGTACAGCGGAAAATAAGAAAGGAAACTAAGAAATTGGAAATAATTGATAACAGCATTCATAATCCAAATAGCTAAGCTAATCCTATATATATATAGGCGATGAGATTCTAGTTCAAATCAATTTGATCTGTCCAGAGGATTGCTCAAATGAACATCAGAGCGACATGTCAGCGCTAGCGTGGAACCAATCTGCTGAGTTGTCTTAATGAATTGGCTAGCGACTTCTTCCAATTTTGTTCGTCCAGTCTCCAGTTGGAACGTCTCTTGTTCTGACAGCCTTGGACCCATCTCGCAGTCACCTTTCCTTTTAATTTTTCTGCCCGTTGCATCTTCGGCTTTACCCTCTCTGCTCGAGTTCCCATCTTCTTCCCCAGTCGCTTTGACCTAGTCCAAATTGGGTTGGATTATCCCCAAATTCGCTTTCGTTACCCTGTTCTCCATTCTGACTATTTGATATCTTTGATTAATATTTTTTTAACAGAATTGACAACCGAGAATATATTTCAGAATTTACTAAGATATTGATTTTGGCGTGAAAAATGTACATTTGATAATCAGCTCCACTGAGGTTCACTGAGAAATATATCAGACACAGTTTACTAAGGCATCATTTTTGAGAGAAAAATATGGGCCAAGCCTTGCAAGTTCAATTGATGTGAGGAATCAGCTCTTGTTCATTAAAAATATAAAGAAATAATTGTCGATCGTCATTAGGGGTGAACACGGAGTAGATAGTGGTAAAAACCATATCTATAGACGGATTGGATATTTATTAAAAAAATATAAAAATAGTTTTAAAAAATACTCAAGTTCATAATATTTATTTAATTATAATAGTGAATATCATAATTTATTCATAATATATATTAAATTATGAGGAGGGCTCAAATGCCTCATTGTTTCATGCCCCAATCGTACTCTAACATCTTTATTTTCAATTTTAAAATTTAAATAGACGATCCGAACCGCTCAACAGGATATTCACGTTAAAATATGATTGGAGACCAAATTTTATATTTTTGGAAATTTTTACTATTTTTTACAATATATACAAAATCATTATTTTTTCAGAAAATTGTAGACCATCTAAAAACAATAATTTTGTATCTATCTTGAAAATAGTAAAAAAAATTCAAAATATATAAAATTTGGTCTCCATTTATATTTTAACATGGATATCATGTTGAGCGGTTCGAATCGTCTATTTGAACTATGAAATTGAAGATAAAGATGTTGGGTTACGAGTGAGGTATGAAGCAATGAGGCATTTTGAGCCCTTCTCTTAAATTATATAGTATATATCTACTATTCAGATATGGATAATTGAAACGTAAAATCATATATCTATCTATCTATCCATCCATTCTACACGGATATTCGGATATCCACATCTAATTTTTTGAATACGGATCAAATACATATCGGAATTATCCACTCCGTTTTCACCCCTAATCGTCATACATAAATAAAAAATTATTTCAAACAAAAAAAAAAATACTGCGTGCATTAACTTTTCACTAATATCTGTCAAAAGTAGAGTATTATGGCTCACTGGAGATAAGTCTGTCCACTAATTCATCCACCATAAAGAGTGCTTACCCTCATTTATGTCTAATTTTCATATGATTGGTGGTTGGTACAATTATGAGAAGTATGATTAATACTTGAAGACAGGCTTAATTTAACAATTACTAGCGACTTGAGATGTTCTTAATAATGTATAATTCATTATGTGTAGACAACAAGATTAAACTGTTACTTAACTATTAAATTTTAAATATTACTTCTATAATATAACCATCCTAAAGGATGATATTAGTAAAAAGAAAACATGGCACCAGGCCTATACATCTTTTGTTACTAAGGCATTAAATTAAAATTCAAGAATTTCTATAGTAAATAACAAGTTCAGAACAGTTAATCGTTAACGTTATCTTGCAAGTGAAGAAGAAAAACTGAACTATTCATCAGGTCTGTTTGGATGAAGGTTTGGATTAATAATAATGATTTCTTTCACTGTGACTTGGGCAAATTGTTTGAATCATATAGAAATTTTCAAATTTATCAAATTTAGTCTTATCTTCAAAATTTTAACCTTATTGCTCAAATGGATAAGAATTTCATTATAATGTTATAAATAAGAATTTCTCCTTCTATATCCATATAATAATTTAAAATAACAAAAAATATATTTTTTTCCTCTTCAATTAGTCTACTCTCAAAATAAATTTCATTAAAATTAATTTTGCCACTCTTCAAAGAAACGCATTAAAAAAAATTTACTTCTTAAAAAAATATTTTTATTAATCTAACACAAGTTAAATTTTTTACAAAATTAATGTTGTCAATCCACCGCAACGCGTGGCACTTGACCAGTATGTTGCGGTGGCACTTGACCAGTAAAGGATAATATATAAAAGATCTGAATCCAGCGAGAAAGCAACAAGAAAGCAACAAGTGGCCAAGTGAGTAAAAATATATAATATATAATAAATTAATAATATATTGCAAAATTCAGGGGACAAATCATGCTCGAATTCATGCTAGTGGAATATTCTATTATGATGCCACGGATCATCTTTTCTTTTGGCACTGTCGAACTAAAACGCTTGTATGTGTAGACTAGTGTGTTGCGAGTTAGCTACGAGAAAACTAGTTGCTTAGATTTCGAAACGACATCCGACTTCTATCTTGCAATGTTTGTTAAGATTCATAAAGAGGGTCTTAATAGAGAGCATGAATCCCGCTGTATGATATGTATTGCCACAATTTCTCATGTATTTGAAATTGATTATATGAATTTTATTAAAAGTTAAAACTTGATGACATTTAGATTGATGAAAAACAATTGCTAATTCATATTAGCGAGTTGTTTTGAACTAAATGAGAATTTGTTCGGGATAATACTAATTCATATTTTTCATGCTATTCTAACTAAAGTTGAGGGTTAATGAATATTTTCAACGATTAATTTAGGTGCTAATCTAGCTAATTCTACTTCCGATCCAAATGCACCATGAAACTAATCTATGTCGCAAAATTGGACCCAAGAAGTTGCATAATGTGCACCGCTGTTGAGTCAAAGAAAGGTAATCCAATTCAGACACGGTAGAGATCCATCAGTTTTGCATCAGAGAATCCCAAAATCACCTCGCATGCAATTTATAACAACAAATAATGACCGACGACCGTTCATTCCCCGAGAGGTCAGGGTATCGTGTAAACTACCAGCTTCCTAATTTGAATTATTAAATGTAATATTATATTTGGAAAAAAAAAATACAGAATCTTTTTAATTTTTAACTGAATTTTATATAGTTGCAAGTGTATGCAATCATATCCCTATAAATAGATATGATGGTATTGTACGTACGAGCATATTTTCAGCGAAATTTTTCTCTATTTCCTATTTCCAATTTCAAGGATATCAAATAAGAAAGAAAAGTTTAACAGTTTTTATTTTAAAAAGTTAAGTTAAATAATACAACCCTAGTAATACAATAAATTAATTTCAGAATATAAAAGGACAGATATTTACTTTTTTGTCCCGAAATATTTTTCTGACAAACAACAATAAAAAGTATGAAGATATTATTGTGTTTCATTACTAAAGACGGTAGCATTTTCCCTTCAAAATAATCTTTTCCCCTCCTCACTTGTCTTCCTATTCCAATCTGTTAAAAAAAAGTGAGAAGAATATTGTGACAGAAATTGCTATCTCTCTTCTTCTTTAGAATACAGCAGTATCTTTCGTCTTATATTTACTTTTTGAAGTGCCGCAGTTTTTACCTCGAAATTAATTCAATGTAGAAAATTAAGTTCAAAATAATTTTTACCAAATGAATAATTTTATAAATATTCAGAGTTCAAATAAAATTGTTGTTCTTTAAATGAGCACTCCACTTTCTTTTTCGGAACGAGATCCGGTGCTTGCTTTTCTCCTGCTTTTCTCCTGCTTGCCTCTCTATCTCTCTCCTCGTCCTCTCACTCCCACGTGACTCTCTCTCTCTCTTCTCTTTTTTTTAGAGAGATACAGAGAGAAAGAGACGAGCAGGGAGCTGCTTTTCTATCAAGAAAAGCAGCGGATGCTCACTCTTCCTTTTCAGTCTTCCACGCACAAGTCCCCTCCAAAAAAAAAAGACGCATGAGACATGAAAATGTTTCAGGATGCCGCATCTCGACCCCACTAATGATTCCGACCCGCGAAGTCCCAGTTCCTTTGACGCCTAAAAAACAATACATTCGTGTATCTATCCCAATTTGACAATGGGACCCACATATATCTCTATGCTCTTCAAATCAAGCGTTAAAAACACGTAAATTACTGTTTCTCGTCCACATAAGAACTCACAGTCCACCTTTGTACTTCGGAGTCTCCACCCACCCTCACTCTTCTGTATCGTCTGCAGTAAGTCAAATTTGAGCTACCTCATAAAGAATCTGAACCGTCCACCAATGCGCACGGACACGAATACTAAAAGGCTCGTTGAATTTATAACATGCGCTGGATTGGTCGGGATTCTGATCTGACGGTTTCTGTTTCAAACTGAAACTTCGGTTATTGCAGAGGATACAGACTCTCGCCCTCTATCTGGGTCCTCTCGCAATCACTCATTCAACAAAGTCTCCATCTCAACACCTCCGAACTCCATTCTCCTCTTCCAGGTTCCAATGGCGCTCTCCAACTTTCAACCCCTCACTCTCCACCACTCCCCTCCCGCCGCGTCACTCACCTCTGCACCGCCATCTCGACCCGCCAGACTCCGACCCGCCTCGCCACCACCCCGTTCTGTTTCGATAGCCTCAAGGAAACCTCCTCAATCGACGTCACTCGTGCCGAAGGTCGACCTCTCGATGTCCCTCTTCTCTCCCCTTTCACCATCGCCTCTTCCCGGCTTGAGAAGGTCACCAACGTGGCAATTCGAGTCGAGCTTAGAAACGGCAATGTCGGTTGGGGCGAGGCACCGGTGCTTCCTTCTGTAACTGCCGAGGATCAGAAAATAGCACTCGAGGCCGCTGCGGACGCTTGCGTTTTGCTCGTGACGAGTGGACCGATGAATCTGGGGGCTGTGCTGGCTGAGGTCGATCGGTTGCTTCCCGGCCATGATTTCGCATCTGTGAGGAGTTCGTTTTAAATTCGGCATCTTTTTGGTGAGATTTTTTGTTTTGGGTGGAATTGGAATTGATTGGGGGTTTTTGTTGTGAAGGTTAGAGCTGGAGTGGAGATGGCACTTATTGATGCAGCTGCTAATAGTATCAGGATTCCACTATGGAGATTATTTGGAGGGAAATCAAATTCAGTTACCACAGATATCACAGTTCAGTATCTTTGTTTTTTTTTTTTAAATCTTTTCATTTTGTTTTCAAATTTATTGATAGAACTCACTTTTGTAAGGTGATTTGTACAACAGGAGATACCCATTAATTGTATTCCCCACAGGAGATACCCATTCATTGCATAATTTTTTATTTAATACAGTTAGATTTAAGAGTTATCGTGTCTACATGGATAACTAAATTTCCTATGCTCAGATTCCAATAGTGAGCCCAACTGAAGCTGCTGAGCTGGCTACAAAGTATTATAAACAAGGATTTAGCACTCTTAAGCTGAAGGTGGGGAAGGATTTGAATTCAGATGTAGCGGTTCTAAAATCCATTCGATCTGTTCATCCCAACTGCTTATTTATATTAGATGCAAATGAGGGGTATAGCGCTGATCAAGCAATTGAAGTTCTTGATAAACTTCATGGTTAGTTTTCACTTTTTTATAAAGAGAGAGATTATACAGTATATTACTATATTATAGTAAATTTACACTAGTTCCTGGAAACATATAACTTCGTGTACATGATTTCTCTAACAGAAATGGGGGTGACACCTGTCCTATTTGAGCAACCTGTCCACAGAGACGACTGGGATGGGCTCCGCCATGTCACCAAGGTCTCAAAGGAAAAATACAATGTCTCAGTTGCTGCAGATGAAAGCTGTAGGAGTTTGCTCGATGCGACTAAAATAATAAAAGGCGGCCTTGCTCATGTCATCAATATAAAATTGGCCAAGCTAGGTGTAATTGGGGCTCTTGATGTAATTGATGTGGCAAGAAGGAATGAGTTTGCGCTCATGATTGGAGGCATGGTCGAGACTAGGTTGGCCATGGGCTTCGCGGGCCATCTTGCATCTGGGATGGGTTGTTTTAGGTACTAAATTTGCATTATTGGATTATGTCTAGTTTAGTTATGACCTATATTATTATTTATCAGTTGGTGATTTTGGGATAAAAATTCAGAAAATTTGGATAGTTAAGAAATTAATTAAAAAATTTCTAGAAATGCTTTAAAAGTTCTTCTATAAATAGGCCAGGTTCAATATTTTCTTAACTCTTATTTATACATTTGAAATTAATGTATGAATTTTTAAGAAAACATTAAGTAATGATTATTTCTATCATATAATGATTATTTCAGAATTTATAATTTCTATCAAATTAATGATTTATTTCTCATGAGTCATATTAATATTCAGAAATATGAAGTACTTTAAAAGATGGTGTTGATCCATACATTTAAGACAATCTTAATTCTTTCTCTTTCCTTGACTGTCTTATCTGCCTTTTATTTTAATTATGTATTTAATTTACAGTATGGAGCATCTTATGCTAGGTAGTTGTATTTTCTAGGAAGTAGTACTAGTACTCATGAATATTTATTTGACTAATTGTAAAGGTAAAAGAATTCTATTTTGATCTATGCTGCTTGTTATTTCAGCTTTGTTGATTTGGATACGCCACTTCTACTTTCTGAGGATCCAGTGTATGGAGGATATGAGGGTATATCATATCGCCTGATTATATGTCATTTTTTAGTTGTATCTCATATAGTTCTTTCATTTAGTTTTCCCTGCGTGCTTATTTATTGCCAAGTCATTCAACTTGAATACACAATTTTACATTACCATACTTTTTTTTTTTGTTTCTATCAGCATGTGGTCCAGTCTACAAGTTTACAAATTTGAGGGGCCACGGTGGTTTCCTTCACTGGAATAATATCGCTTGGTTAGCCTTTCTTTTGTATTTTTTTCTACATGCTTTAGAGATTTCAATATATATTCATTATGTTTGGGGGTGGAATTTTCTTTCTTGAAGCTGGCACTAGAGTGAGGCTACGGTACTATGGATAGAGCACATTGGTCTGTACTATTGATCAATATCTCCATTTTCAAAGTCCAAACGATCATTATGAACCGTTCATCATAATCTCCATATGAAAATGTACTTGTAGATCCAGTTTTACATTTTTATAATTTTTTTACTATTTTTTTAGAAAGGTAGAAAATCACTTGATTTAAAGATTCTAGACCATTCGAAAGTAGGAAATTTTCTACCTATCTAAAAAAATAGTAAAAAAATTCCAAATAATGTAAAATTTAGTCTGCAAGTACATTTTCATATGGAAATCATGTTGATCGGTTCACATCGACTATTTGGACTATGAAAACGAAAATATTGTCATATTGATCCGTAGTATAAACCATTCTGCGTTATGCATAGTACCCTAACCTCACTACTGACATCTATATTGGAGGATGAACAGTTTGCTAACTAACTTAATTTAATCATTTGCAGAAATTATAATGGATTTTGGGGCAATTTGAGCTTTTCAGTAAAATTTAGCTTTTTAAGGGCATTAAAGAATGGAGGAATGAGCTCTGCATTTATTTTAAGTACATATCATTTTTTTTGTTCTATATACTTTTCTTTGCATCATTGTAATATTATGGTCTACATTCCTAGGATATGTAGAGATGGAGATTGCATCCAGTGCCAGAATAATTGGCTATGTATCAATTAATAAAGTCATGTATTCTGGTACAAATTATCTTATATTATATTCTAGTTCAGATTGCCAATAAGCTTGTTCTTTTTCAAAATACGGAAAGAGTAAATTCAAAAATAGTGATTGAGATCAAAATAGTGAGAGTAGGAATGGAGACTGATTGAGATCAGGATTCAAATATCATGGGCCTAGTACTACAATCAGAATATTGGAGATTTAAGTTGTAATTGGATACGACTGCAATTGTGTTGATTCTGAATAGTTGTGTAAAGTTTAGGCATCTTTTCAGTTGAAAGAAATGACCTTATATTATTGGTATCGGTACTGGTACAATCTGGTACAAGTACTATACCTGGCGACTGGTACAGAGTCGGGCTGGTTTGTCGGTGGCTGAGGCCAATTGACCAAGTTGCCCTTGGTGGCTTTTGAAGAATTTGGCTATGATCCTACCATTCGTTTCTCTGTGGCGACAGTTATGACAATAACAACTCTGTTTGTCATAGTGACAAGACTCGCGAGAAATTCGCGTTTTATTCGCGTATTATTCGTTTTTCAACGTTGCCGAACCGAACTCCGTATAAAATGCAGAAAATGGTATAATACGTTTTTTTTGCGAATAAAATGCGTATAAACACGAGTTGACGAATTTTTCGTGATAAAAACACGAAATTTTTTTTTTTTTACGGTTTTTTTGGGTTTTTTTTTTTTTTTGCTTCCTTGTTGTACCGAATTATTCCTGAATTATATCCGAATTACGAATTTTTGACCTCGCCGAACCGAACCCGAACTTTTGATTTGTCACTATGCTGTTTGTCAGAACGAGTCTACGCTGGTATTGCACGACATTGATTTAGGCACAAACACCATTGTGATAAAAAACCAAAAGTATTTAAACATACTTGTAAGCTTAAAAGGTGGGGCAGTAAATGTCCGTCTTTGAAATGGCAACAGCAAATGTCTGTCTTTGAAATACTTACAGAGAGCTTCACTACCGAAGTCATTTGCTATAATTCCACCCTCTTTCAATTACCAAAGTTGTTTTAAAGCAGCATGTAATATTTAAAAATTAGTATGCAATTTTGCTAAACTTGTAGAGATCGACTAACAGTCCCCCCATTCAGTCCCCTAAACGTCCCCTAACTGTCAAAGTACAACTGTCAGTCCCCCTAACGGTCAAAGTACAACTGTCAGTCCCCCATTCAACAACATGGAAAGTATTCATACCTAAGATATGAAGTATTCATATATAATTCATCAAGTATTCATACCTAAGATATCAAGTATTAATTCACATACAAACTGGGGACCATTACTTTTCAGGGGCAGTAACTGTCAGACTGCATTGGGGACCACAACCAAAAAGTCACGTGGATCACACTACCAGTCCCCCATTCATTGATTAAATTAATTCACATACAAAATGGAAAGTATGAATACCTAAGATATGAAATATTCATATATAATTCATCAAGTATTCATACCTAAGATATCAAGTACATAAAAAAAAACTGGACACAATACCTACTCATCTTTTACACGTTTTTCAAGGTGAATTTTTTTTTCTCCGTTCAATCTAACCAATTTTTGGGACGATCTATGAGGAATTTTGAAATCTAAAACCACGAACGTGTTCTACACAATTTTCTCTTTCAAATGAGATCCATGATGACATACTTTTACCTGTTTTTTAAGGTATCAAATATTCAAATATGAAAAGTATTCATACAAAATGGAAAGTATTTATACCTAAGATATCAAATATTTATATATAATTCATCAAGTATTCATACTTATGATATCAAGTATTTAAAGAAAAAAACCGGACTCATCTTTTACACGTTTTTCAAGGTGGTTTAATGATTGACAAAGTTAGTTAGAATTGGGGGGACGTTTAGGGGACTGGAGTGGGGGGGACAACATCTTTACTTAAACTTGTATGCTTGCAGCATTATGTAAACAAATTTTTAAGTATTGTTGAACTAATATTTTCAACATTTTTTTTAAAGTTAGTGGCTTTAAACGAATATCCAACATTGTTAAACCCTTTTGCAATTCTATTGAAATCATCTATAACATTCAGAATTTAACTTGGGATGTTATTTAAATAATAAAAAGTCTTGTGTATGCTATGCAAACTACAAGTTTTATATCGCAAAAAGAAAAAAAGAAACCATCATAGGAGCTCAAGGTCCAAAACTAATTAAAAAGAAGCACTATAAAAAATTCAATTTAATTTTCATTTAAAGTGAACAAAAGAACCGTTTTGTATAAATCTAACCTTATAACCTACTGTATGTCAATTTTATCATTCTGTATTGACCAAAATTTTGTAGAAGTTTGACCGATTTTTTCTCTCAACAGATCCGGTATACATTTGTTTGCATAGACTCAAATTTATATAGTAGTTTTCTCTTTCATCGAATAAGTTCACCGTCCATTTTTCATTTGTCTGTGCGAAAGAAGAGAGAGAGAGAAACCAATTTTTGAGCAGGCAGATAGCAGAACTTTTTATTTTGTAAAATGTATTAAATATATTGTAAAATATAGAAAGCTGATTTTCTTTTTAAAATTTGCATGCACATCAAATATTTTACGTGGCTAAGAAATGGAATCTGCGTACAAATTCCAATAATTCAGTTTTTTTTCTATGACAAGAGATTTTTCTTATCTTCTTTCTTTCCAACAAAATATTTAATTAAAAAGTCTGGTAAGACGGTGAATGCCACGTGGATTGGCCAGTTGTAATAGTTCCCAGTCATTAATTTATTTCTAAGTTTTTCATTGATCCAGTAGGCGTGCATATATACTTATACTGACAGCATTGATCCTCATTTTCTTTTTATCTTTTATCTTAAACTTAATCCATGGAATTTTCTGATATATGATGGCGTGATGACTTCGCGTGGGGATTAGAAGGCCCGACCAACCGTTCATTGGCTGTTTGACCTAAGAATCATCAATTCTGATTCCTTGTGGCTCTGTGACTACTCCACTCCGTATAGGATGTCACTGACAATCCCCCCAAACAAAATCTATCTTTTATGAAAACAAATGACCTTTGGGGTTCATACTTCAAACTAACATCCGTACTATTGCCCGTTTACAGTTCTTGTTTAAGAGACAAGGATCATAATGTTTCCAGTAAGTATCAGATCAAATTCGGTTCAATGTTCGATTAAGGATATCGATCCGCATCAAGATTCACAAGTACAATGAAAATTATAAGTTGCTAAACTAGAGGGCGGGTGCAGAATCTTGACGCGGATCGAACATTGAATCAAATTTGAACTGATGTCCATTGAACCCTGTTCGTTTCCAAGAGCAGAAACAGATAAAGGTAGAAATCAATGGGTGCTAAATCCGCCTATAAATTAAAACTTTTCATTTTTATCCTTTTATTTTTTTAATTTTATTAAGAACTAATACTTTGAACCCCTCATAAAATAAATTAGGTGATACTTAATCTATCTAGTCTCCAATTTAATATTCTGGTTCTGCTCCTACACGAAAGAGACCATTTTGTAGTGATTTACACTTGCAAATTTCGCATTTTGATCTACGCACACTTTTTTTTTTGAGAGAGATTCTGATAAAGAGATGTGGTTTGGGGAGATGAATGTGGAAAAAGAAAAGGAACAACAACGGGTCAATGGGGAAGGCGCCCCAGCACTTTTTGTCCTCTCTGCCGAATAGATATCTCGGTCCCAAAATAAAAATTGAATGATTTGACCTCTGAATCCATTTTGCTTCTGACTCATCAGTCATCACTGACCAAAATAAAATAAAAAAATCATGCCCTATGAATGATTATATAAAAATGATATGGTACATTTAAAATGATATGGTATATAAAAATCATGCCATCAAATCCATTTTAATTTACGCATATAAAATGATTATTGTACAACTGAGAAAAAAAAAACATTTCGGATGTATGTTTAGCGAGGATTATATCGTTTTGTATAAACTGAACAAAACTTTATATCGTTTATATCCCTATTTGGCAGTGAAAAAAAACCGAATAGTAATTTGGCATAGATGGACTCCACAAAGGGTCACACAGTTCGAGCTGAAAAATTATGAAATTTGCTCGTGCTGAATAGACTATTCAACACGTAAAAAAGTTTTTGTTTCATACCGAATAGCTTATTTGGTACTTATCATTTTTGTAAAATCAAACTAATCAAAGTTGGTTCCATAATTTTTTTTATTTATGGTTTATAAAAAAAAATTCGCAACAACAGAGTACAGTACTTTGATTTAATAATCACTGCACTGATGCCGACTTGGACCACGTGTAAAGGTACAAAATTAGATCCATTTATTTATTTTAACACGCTTCACCGGCTCAAATAAGATCTTACCTCAATCATGCCGACATTTTTATTAAATATCCAAAGTTTAATACAAATTATTATTTATGCTCAGATTCTGAGCCAATTTCGAAAAATGTCCAAACCGACCACAAAATAGCCGGCTTACTCCCTCCTAAACCGGCCATTTTGTGGCCGGCTTACCCATTTTTTTTTTTTTA
The DNA here is from genome assembly GCA_025461045.1 of Carex parvula. Classification (NCBI taxonomy): domain Eukaryota; kingdom Viridiplantae; phylum Streptophyta; class Magnoliopsida; order Poales; family Cyperaceae; genus Carex; species Carex parvula. The sequence continues at coordinate 40,619 of JAJGRW010002460.1, forward strand.
CACAAATAATTTTCTATTTAAACTTTGGATATTAATAAAAATGTGGTTTAATCTTTAAAACTTATTTTTGTTGTTTAACGCACTTTGTCAATTATTTTAAATATTTTTATATTTATTTTTTATGTTGTACTACTATTTTAATGTTGTAATATTTTCTGCTTAGCATTATCATGATAATTTATTTTACCTGTAAAATATAAAAATAGTACCACAAAAGCACACATACAAAAGAACCGAAATATAGGATAATTCAAATATACCAAACATAAATAGTATACCAAATATAAATAATACAAAACTAGTAAAAATACAACTAAAACTGAGAGGGGGTATATCGCTGAGGCGGTACTCTGGCGTTCGCCCGGCGCCAGCGCGGCCAGGCTCTGTCTCTCTCGGCCTCTACACTAGCATCGGCAGACCTGAGTATCTACTCGGCAGTATCCCATCTGGCATCGCCCGTGGAGACTGGCTATACTGACGGAGGTGTACTGAAGATAGATGCGGCGAACTCAGTCCCAAAGGCAGGCTGAATATGAGACTCGCTACCACTAGCCTCTCCATCATGCGGCATCTCTGTGCCATATCGGGGTACTGCCGGTGCCGACATGAAATCCTCATCGAATACGCCGTAGTCCTGGAGACTGTACGTGAGGGACTCCAAATCAGAAGCATCGGTCTCCGCAGGTGGTGGCTGTGGCGGCATCTCTGCCGGACTCTGCAATCATACACATAAATTATTAAATTTGATCTGAATGAAGAAATTTATTAAAACTGACAGATACTGAAGTATGACATACCTGAGTCTGCACCGGACGTCCATGCTCGTCATACCATGCCTGCCACCCAACGTTGGACAATACCCAACGATGGTAGTCCCACTCTGGATGCAAATCGGGAAAGGTGGCATATCATCTAGCAAAACCGGGATCGCGTCGGGCTCGGTCGGATCTACCTCACGCCAATTGATGTTCTCTCCGGCGTCTCTCAGCATACTGATGATCTTTCCACCGTGTCCAGTATCCTCAACCACATTCGCATTCTTCTTGAGGACACGGTACCCAAGCCGTCGCCAGTTCTTCTTTTCCAGCATGGCGATCCCATGCCCGCACTCCATGATTACGGCCAGAAGCTGAAAATTTTTTTGCATGTCAGATCAAACCTTGATGAACTACTAAGTTAGAGGAAAACTATGTAGTTTTATTGCATTACCTGGCGAGCGAATGAACGGCCGTTGGGATGGTAACCATCATCGGTTTTGATCATGTCGCGGAGATGGGCACCGTAATCGCCCTGTAGATAGACACTCGCCATGCAGACCTGCGTGTACCAAACATCGTACCTCAACTGGGAATCTCCCTGGGTCTGAACGATCGCATCTGGCTCATGATAGAAGTCCAGATACTGAGGATCCTGCGCTGTACCATAGTAGTCTGAAAAATGGGTGCTCCAGTCCTTCTCCGTTCGCCCTCAGTGGTTCACCCTGTAAGAAAGATGTTAGTTGCAATACAAAGCTATCAAGTAATATGAGATATTGACAATAGACTACGACTTACTTGTGCAAGTCCATGTTCATGGACCTCGGCAAAGATGGGTCTGCGGAATCAACGCCGGTCGACCAAACTGGCTGAGCACCCGATCTGGGTAGTGGTGCTCCACTACCCAGAAGTGTATGAGTGGACCTCGGTAGAACCACATGTCCCGCTCCTGCACGTCACACACATTGCCCGGCAAGAGGTTCTCTGTGTACAACTGCTCGTACGGCGTCCACTCAACAAGATCGGCAGGCAAACTCTGAATCTCTGACCGGACTGGCCTAATCCCGACGGTAGCACCGTGGGTCCGATCTAATTAGTGGTGGAAACTGTGCCACTTCTTCCCGTATGTCGGACATCTCAAGTATTTGGCGCTCCCCAATTCGGCGCCTCATTCAGTATAGGCCGACCCACCGGTAGCCGTGACCACGACCAGTGCTGAAGCAGGAGTACCGGCCCGTACATCTGCTTTGCATTCTTCTGCATTTTCAAGAACATTAGACGTCAGTGTATTTTGATGGATTGATTGATTAAATAATTTACTAAGAAAAGAGTTGAAAACTTACCTCACTACTACGACACAGGTGTGAGTACAGATACGCTAGGACAGCCCCACCCCAGTTGTACGACGACGGCCGCTCAAGGTCTGTCAGCAGCTGGAGATACATCATCGGCATCTGGTCACCGCTATAATCAAGAAACATGAAAGAACCAAAAAGATCCATCACGTAGCCCCGTGTATATCTGCAATACAAAACATATAAAAATTCTAATAGAATCCTCGTATTGGAAATTGATTAATAGAAACAAGTTATAAAATTTACCTCTGAATCTCCAGCTCGGTGGAATCTGCCGAGAGACCCACGCTGAAGTGCTCCCGTAACCTCGTCATCCGCAAATGGAACTTCGACCTCCCATTATCCCCAATGATATGGAAAGGATCAGCTCCCAACAACTCACCGACATCACCTATGAATCTGGTGCTGTTAGATACGCCGCCAACGGGTGTGCCACGGATAGGCAAACCCCAAAGGGCACTCACATCCTGGAGAGTCACTGTCATCTCTCCGAATGGCATGTGAAACGTGTGCGTCTCGGGACGTCATCGCTCCACCAGTCCTGCGATGAGAGATGCATTGTTGATGCTTCTCTCAGCCCGCACGATGTCCACAACCTGATAGAGACACATGTTGATGAGGTACGGGTCCATCATCTCGTAGTACTGCATGTGAACGCACCGCAACTTCACATCTAAAAGACCAGTGTCCTGCTTTGAAAAAAGTAATCCGCATGGTGTTAACATAATAAAATTTAAACTTAACAAAATTTAAAGAAAATTTAAAGAAAATCTAAAAAAAGATAGGTACCTCACGAGACGCCAGTGAGACTCGATGGTCGTCGTGGGGAATCCACAGGAGATGACTGATGTGCTCCGTGCTGCTGGTCTGATCGGCTCGTCCACTACTGGACGACGGGTGGACCGTGCTCTAGGCATCATGATGTCAAAAATAACCTAAAATAGACAAATTGCCGTTAAAACATGCTAAAACAGGCTACAATAACCTAATTTCGGTAAAACATGCTAACAAGGGACAAAAATGCTACAATAGCACTTAAAAATGCTAAAATGGGTCAAATTGCGCCTACAATAACCTAATTACACTAAATTACGCTTAATTAGCCTAATTATGGTAAAAAGGCCAAAATATCCTAAATATTGGTCAACTGTGCTAATTACACTAAATTACGCTTAATTAGCCTAATTATGGTAAAAAGGCCAAAATACCCTAAATATTGGTCAACTGTGCTAATTACACTAAATTACGCTTAATTAGCCTAATTATGGTAAAAAGGCCAAAATACCCTAAATATTGGTCAACTGTGCTAATTACACTAAATTACGCTTAATTAGCCTAATTATGGTAAAAATGCCAAATACCCTAAATATTTGTCAACTGTGCTAATTACACTAAATTACGCTTAATTAGCCTAATTATGGTAAAAAGGCCAAAATATCCTAAATATTGGTCAACTGTGCTAATTACACTAAATTACGATTAATTAGCCTAATTATGGTAAAAAATGCCAAAATACCCTAAATATTGGTCAACTATGCTAATTACACTAAATTACGCTTAAATTAGCCTAATTATGGTAAAAAAGGCCAAAATACCCTAAATATTGGTCAACTATGCTAATTACACTAAATTACAACAAATTACTCTAAAACCTAACCCTTAAACCCTAAACCCTAAAATAAATAAATTTAAATTTAAATTAGATAAAAATAAATTACCTCACAGAAGAGAGCAAATTCGGTTGAGAGATGAGAGAGTTGTGAGGATGAGAGAGAGAAAATTCGGTTGAGAGATGAGAGAGTTGTGAGGAGGAGAGAGAGAAAATTCGGTTGAGAGATGAGAGAGTTGTGAGGAGGAGAGAGAGAAAAGGGGGTATATATAGGGTGAAATGCGGGTTTAAAAAAAAAAGGGTAAGCCGGCCACAAAATGGCCGGCTTAGGAGGGGAGTAAGCCGGCCATTTTGTGGCGGCTTGGGCATTTTTTGAAATTGGCTCAGGATCAGGACATAAATAATAATTTGTATTAAACTTTGGATATTAATAAAAATGTCGGTCAATCATGCAATTTAGATTGTTCTATTTTTCTGTTCATATATTTCAATTTCAAATAGAATTAAAATGTTTTATTGTTTTCGTAACTCAAATTAGATTGTTCATTTTTTTTTAATTCAAACAGTCGATCTAAACTGCTCAATATGATCTCAATATTAAAATATGATTAGAGACTAAGTTTTATATTTTTTGAAATTTTTACTATTATTTTAAATAGGTACAAATTATTGTTTTTGGATGATCCATAATCTTCTGAAAAATAGTAATTTTGTACTTATCTAAATATAGTAAAAAAAATTCAAAAAATATAAAATTTGGAATGCAAACACATTTTAATAAGAAGATCATATTGAACAGTTTGGATTGACTATTTGGATTTTGAAAACAGAAATAAAGATGTGAAGAATGGTTAGGGCACGAAAATAATAGTATATTTTAACCTTACTTTTCAATTTTTATACTAAATTATGATTTTTTAACTAAGACATCAGTCTTTGATCTAGTAACTAAAAATTATGTTCTCTGTTAAAAATTCGTATACGACTTCTTTGTGAATATTTAAAGGTGAGAAGCTTACATTTATCTTTATCTTAAAAATAATAATTACATAATGAGTAGAACTAGAGTGTTCCTAAGTTCACCAACTCTCTTTGTGAACTCAACTGTAAAATCTATCGGATTGACTTCAAATGACAAATTGAAACGGTTAAAACTCGTCTACCTTATGAGTGATGTGTCTACATGTAAAAATTTTAAAATTTTGAATTAATTTAGTAAAAAGTCAAGCGGTCAAAATTAGAAGGTTTATAGATTAATTTTAGTGCATTCATTTTTTGAACGTTTTTTTACCACTTGACTCTATACAAAATTAATTCGAAAATTTAAATTTTTTGCATGTAGATGCATTACTCGTAAGGTAGATGGGTTTCAACGGTTCAGATTTGTCATTTGAAGTCAATTCGATAGATTTTAGAGTTGAGTTTACAAAGAAAGTTTGTGAACTTAAGAACACCTTAGTTCTACTCTTTAAATAATTATGCATATATCTATCAGTGTTGTAAATAACGATATACGCTTGTCGGACGGATGGAGTACCGCCAGATTAATCGGTATGCGGCTGATTAATCGAAATTTTGCGACCGATTAATCATTTTCATTAAAATTATGTGTATATATTCATAATTTATTAAAAATGATTTATTTAACTCATAAACTTATCAAATAAACTTAATTTAACTTAGTTTTATTATTATAACATGACACTACGCTTATTTCTTCTTAATAACACATACACATTTTATATTTGTAAGTAACACATTTATTTAATGCAAAAATAAATTCGAAATTAAACTTTTCAAAATACTAATAATATATTATTTGAAAGAAATGAAACATTCTAACATAAAACACTAAATTTAGTTTATGATAACAACTTAAATTTCATATATGAACATGTCATAGTAATTGAAAAAATTACAAAAACATATTCTATATAAATAATAGAAGAATTAATCAATTTTAAAATAAGTATGAAGAAAAAACATATATAAAAAATATTGAATGTATATCCAAGTACGAATAAAACTGCAATATAGTATCACTCACTCACAGAAAAAAAAAAAACAATGTGAAAACAAATACTCATTGGGATAAACAAAATAAATAAGAATAAACGAGAATAAACAGAATAATGACCGATTAATCAGAAAAATCCGTTAATAGACCTCCAATTAGTGTATTCGTAACGATTTGATCACCGTTAACAATTAAACGTACGTTTAATCAGCCATTAAGCGGTTTTTTACAACACTGATATTTATACCGAAATAAATACTCGACCTTCAACATTTAAAAAATAAACAATCATTTTCTTGATGCTCCAAAGAACCAATAAACCGATTTATCTATGAATCAAGGTTTGGCCAAAATATTATACACTTGTTATATTAGGCTAACTCAATAGTGGGTTACATGAATCCCTGACCCTGAATATATTCAGAATACGTTCTGCACGAATCTCAAAGCTCAAAAAATAGAAGTTTTGTCGTTTCGGATTTGACCCGTCCTTTCATCGCCGGCGGTTGCTTTTGAATCCCATACAGAGAGAGTAGGAATTCTATCATCACTAGAAATTAAAAAAATTGTAAAATTCTTCTCTTACTCTTACATTCTGTTATTCTCGTCGTGGTCGAATTGAAATTCATTTGAAAAATTAGAGGACTAAGGGGAATGCTGTCAAGTGGGTTGCTGAACGCTGATCAGTATGTAAGCTTTTTCTTAATTGATGATTTGAGTATATTTTACTAGGGAATTCATAAACATCCTTATAGTTACGTAGAATTATGATTCAGAACTACTTTTTTCTTTACTTCTCTTTTAATCATTGCAAATAGAAGAACAAAAAACAGAATTTTAATGGGGGAAAGGTGTTCTGGTTTCTTGGATCCGGTATCGCACTGTCAATTTTGATAGATTTTGACACTATGAACTAGGTAAAGTTAATTGAAGAGGTTCTAGACCAATTCAAAATTAATATCCCCTCCCAAAATTCTGACTAGATTCTATCAGAAAAATATCTACTCCTCTGAATAATGCATAATTTACACTACAGGAATTATAAAGATGACAATGGCCATGTTTTTTTTTTCTTTTGAAAGAAACTTTATTTTGAATGCTTCAGTTAACATTTATCGCATTGCATGCTATATTTCAAATCAAATCATGCATATTTACCAAGGGAACAGGTAGTATGAAAGAGTTTTTCCATTTTTCTTCTGACATGACTCCAACTGTTAAAAGTTGCAGTTTGTACTTCCATTTCAGGGAAAGGGGAGGGGGGTCTTTTATTTACAAATACTTTATGTTGCTATTTGTTGTGCATGGATATACCTTCTGTTCAAATAAACATTCTAATGATAGTTTATTTCTTGACATAAAATTTTCAATTTTCATTTTTTAATGCACTTATCCCAGTTTACCTGAATCTTTTTTTTTTTTTTTGGATTCATAATGGTCTTCTCTGATTTTATATTGACAGAACAATATGAGAGATTATCAATCCCATGGTACCATCTTGGCAAGAAAGCATTTGCGTGATTGGTTAATTCTCATTTTTCTAATCGCTATGCTGAGTTTATTAAGCACCAGACCTCCATTTTACCGATTTGTTGGAAAAGATATGATGAATGATCTCAAATACCCACATAAACCTAACACCATTCCAAGATGGGCTAATCCAGTACGCTTTTTTTTCTTACAGAAAATTTTACTTTCATAGAAAATTTATGAGTTCGTAATGATGCTCTTAATACATTTTTTTTGTAAATTGATTTGCTCATCTGATAGGTAATTTCGGTCTTATGTCCTGTTGTAATCTTCCTTGGCTTCTTTGTTTGTAAAAGGGATGTCTATGATCTCCATCATTCAATACTAGGTGAGTATATTACTTTCACTATACTTTTTTATTTAATATTGTAGAATAATTTGTTGCTAATTTTTCAAGTACCAGGCCTTCTTTTTTCTGTTATCATAACTGGAGTAATAACTGATTCAATAAAAAATGCTGTTGGTCGACCAAGGCCAGATTTCTTTTGGCGGTGCTTCCCCGATGGAAAAGAGGTACCTCTTTAAAATTCACCAATATATTATATTCTATATCTGTATGCTCTTGCTTGTTAATCTCGATTTCCATGATGTAATTTACACTGTAAGTTCAGGTGTATGATCGAGTCGCAGGAGAAGTAATCTGCCATGGTATTACTAAAGTCATAAATGATGGGCATAAGAGTTTCCCAAGTGGTCATACATCTTGTAAGTTACAGTTTTCGGGCATTTACTATTATTTTTTCTCTCCCACTCTTTGTAATTAAGATTTGACCAGGGGTTAAATTTTTTGTCAAATTCGTGAAAAATGACCAATATTTTACCAGTAAAATTGAACCATTAAAACTGGTTTAGATTTTTGTTCAAAGTTCTAAATAGCGATTATAGCGCTATAGCTTTTAAAGTCCGAAAAAGCTATAGCGCAACCATAGCTAGCTATTTAGAATCATTATAAAAGAAAAGCGATTAATAGTGTTATAGCTTTTGAGGTCTGAAAAAGCTATAGCGCAGCTATTTCGTAACTATAGCTAGCTATTTAGAACCCTGTTTTTGTTTCATACCTTGTTTTGAATTTGGCTTATAAACATTGCTTGATAACACACCTCGCATCAAAACTGGAAAGTCGAGATCAAAACATGTTTCCAGTTGTTTTAATTCAATTTGGAAGAAAGATTATTTGTACAATGGAGGCAAATAAGTCAATTAACAGAATAATTAATTTATGATGCTTTTTTCCTTCATAATTTTAACAATTGTATGTAGCTTACCAGAAACATGGCCTATTAAAATCTAGTAGAATGCCTGCTGAAGTTTGAAGAATAAACAAAAATAGTTCTGGAAACGAAAAGAATTTGAAATTGATGATTTTTTATGTAGATGCTTTTGCAGGACTTGGGTTTGTATCGCTATATCTATCTGGCAAGATAAAAGCATTTGATAAGAGGGGCCATGTTAGTAAGCTTTGCATTGTGTTTCTTCCTTTACTTGTTGCCTCTCTGGTGGGGATTTCTCGAGTGAGTGATTATAGGCACCATTGGCAAGATGTTTTTGTCGGAGGTATCCTTGGTTTGTGCTCCTATACCTCTCCCCTCTATCTCTCTCTTGTTTCTGTTGGAATTTGGTTTACGGCAGCAAAGCAAGGCTTATTGTCAATTCCATAGCAGTATGATCCATGTGTTGTTTGTAGTATCTGAGACGGCAATTGTTGAGAAATTGATGCTATCATACTAATTAATTACCTGTGCTATCATACTTCAAACATTTGTCGAGGATTGAAAGACCAAAACATCTGTCTAGAGTGTAACTTTGAAGAGTTAGTTTAGTTAAAGCTCTTATATATCCAATTATTTAAAAAAAAAAAGTTATGTTTATATTGTGCTATTGTGCAATTATGACATTTTAACAGGATTTCTGGTTGCTGTATTCTTCTATTTGCAATTCTTTCCTCTGCCTAATCATTCTCAAGGTAATCCTTTTTTTTGTATTATTATTGAATTGAGCGTATAAAAAATTCTTAAGAAATTGATGCTTAATTCCTTCAATGGATAAACCATAATCTGATGAATTTCTTTCTAATTTTTCTCTTTGAAGGTTGGAGACCTTATGCAGACTATGAAATGCTAGAGAAATCAAGAGGTGGGGTTATTCCAACAAATGCAGAAAGGCAGTGTAATGCCACAAGCAGTAGTTTGCCTGGAGAAGATTGCAGTACAATTGATAAATTGGAATCTGGGAGGATGTCAATCTCCAATTAGCAACCTAGTAATGTCAGAATACTGTAAAAGATAGGGAAAATTTCCAGTGTACCCATTCAAAATTCTGAAATAGCCAATTTCCCCATCAAAATATCATAATATCCAATTTCCCCATGAAAATTTAAAATCCTTTCTTCTATCCCCTTGTATTTATTTTTCTTTTTATTTAATTATTTTAAAAACTGAACTGACCAATATACTCCTGAATTTTAACTTGAGGTGTCCATTGTTTTTTTTTTTGTTTCTTCCTCCCTTCTCCTTTTCAGACCAAATATTTCTCCATTTCTTCCTTCTTCTCGTCTAACGCATTGAACGTCGTAGCAATGTATTAGGCCCGTCTCTCTCAGCCCTAGTTCTCTCGGCCCTCATGTGTGTCACTCTCTCAGCAAAATCGAGATTTTACTGGAGATTGCACGAGAAATTTGTATAGCCATAGTAATTAAGCATTCACGAGAAATTTGCTAAAATGATTTCATTCTATTATAAATGTCAGGTACAGTGCGGTTTATATAGACAGCAACTACAACTAATTCCAATCTAACTAATCCTGGTTTTCACTACTAATTACAAATATATCCAGAGTTACTATGGGTTGCTCAGTTCCAGTGCATTAGCTGATGCGCTTGTGCTATCATAGTACAGATGCGCATGTACTATGTGTTTTCTCATATCCTGTAATATTCGCTGATAATGAGAAAGGTCACCAGATATTCATTTGAGCATCGCTGGAATTATTTGAATTACTAGTAACAAAAGAACTAACCTCCAAATTAAAAATTTCAGGCTCAACTTAGTTGGAAAGGTCGGTCACCAATTCACTGATTTCAACTAAATAGTCAAATGAGAAAGGTCACCATTTCACCTATTTTAACTAAATCCTCAAAATACGATTTTCTAGCGATTTCAACTAAATCCTCAAAATTAGATTTTCTAGCGAAGAAGAAAAGAAGGGAAGATTATGATAAACAGAAGAAAACATTAGGCGCGAAGACGAAGGGTCTTTTCTTTTCTTCTTCAATCCACTTGTAAATTCAATCCTGTTTAAAACATTAATGGACATGTCCATTTACAATTAGAGGGGCATAATGGTCAGTTCAGCTTTCAAAACAGTTAAATAAAATGTTAAATAATTAAAAGGGGATAAGAGAAACAAAGTTAAATTTTCATGGGGATATTGGATATTATGGTATTTTGATGGGGAAATTGGCTATTTCAAAAATTTAGATGGGTACAGTGGAAATTTTCCCTAAAAGATATATATGATAGAGAAATGTATAACCAACTAGGTAGATGTTTAATATAATTAATATGTTTTGCACCTTGCTAGTCGTGTTGCTAATTAGTCTAAAATGCGAAATAGAATTAGATTTGCGATTTCAATGAAAATTTCATGCTCAGATTCAGCTTTTGATTGGACCAGCCCCATTAACATGCTACAAGAAACTCTCCGTAACACTCATGCCAAAATTAACAACTCCATCAAACATTTTGGAAATTTCAAATTTTATACTTTATTATTGTATAATATCATCTCTTCAAATCTTTAGTAGATTTAAACTAAAACATGGAAATATTATATTTTATTATTATTTAACAGGATATCCGATATATAAAAAAACACATGAAAAAAATTAATACACACTAAAGCAATATATTTAAGTACCACTACAAAATCCAGAACATGACAACATTCCATACCAAATAACATTACTCATTCATCAAAACTCCACAGTAAACCTGGACAAACAAAAGTCCAAATTGATAGGAAAAAAAATTATGTTAACTAGCAGCCTAGTAATCTTAGTTTAATCAGTATATCATAGAGAAATGTATAACCAACTAGGGAGATGCTTAATATCATTAATATGTTTTGTACCTTGGTAGTCGTGTTATTAATTAGTACTCCAAATGCAAAAATTTGAATTCAGATTTGCAATTCTCATCGAAAATTCTCAGATTTCAGATTTGCTACAAGACCCCATCAACATGCTACAAGAAACCCCATCAGCCTTGCACATTATCCTTGACGATATGAAATTCAAATTAAAAGAGCAGATATGAAATGCAGAATTTTGCAAGCTCTTTGTAGCAACACAAACATTTTGAGTATTGGTAATAACACTACAAAATCCAGAACATGGCAAAATTCCATACCAAATAACATTTCCTCAAACATCAAAACTCCAGACAGTAAACTCTGAACATAAACAAAAGTCCTAATTGATAGAAAAAAAAATATCCCTAAATCAGAATAGAGACGGTTGTTTTAATTTTAATCAACCTCCTGGAGAGAGGGAGTGGCAGCAACATCCTCTGCTGTGAACTTACCCTTTGCCTTGTCAGCAGCACGGCCACGGGCTTTACGGTCAAGTAGGGCCTTGCGGTCCTTGTCAAGCTTGAGCTTGGTTATCACACACTTGGATGGGCAGATGCCCACGTTCACTGTCGACCCGTTCACCTTCTCACGGGTGATGCGCTCCACATGGATCACCCACTTCTTGCGGTACACCTGGCATTTGTTGTCAGAGAGTTATATTAGTGTCAGTTAAGCCCACAATATTAATATATAACCAGCTAACACTCAAATATCACTTGGGGTCATGCAATGTTATCAAGCTACTAAGAGAAATTGAGAAGAGACGGATAATAGGATAATTTTAGTTCAGAAATGAAACTACACAGACAAATGGTCTTTAATAAAAAACTTATCAATTAGACTGCATAAAGCACTATTTGGACATTTACAGCGAGGAGCAACAATTGTTGATTTGATCATACAAAGAACTGCCTCTAGATTGAGACACCTTTGTCTTTAATTGAATCATTTCATAATTTCATACATGATTTCTCAAGGGATCAGTTTACCTGCTACAGAATATGACAGTTACAAGCTTCTACAGCACAGAATCAACTGTGAAAAATTGTCTTTTAAATACCACACTAAACGTCAGAAAATCAAAATTATTACAGTCCATAACATACACAATAATAAACGACCTTTGCAACTGAGATTAACATTTGATTAGCTTAAAGGAGATTCCTAATGTTTTTAAAAAGGCTAATCTCCCCTTCTCTAACAGAAGCTCTGATCACACATCCAACTATGACAATAAACGAGAACAGGTATTAAGTCTGTCTTTTAATCTAAAAAGACTAAATCTAGTGACCAGCAAAAATATCTACGACTTACCATTAGACTAAAATGCTATCGATTCCATTAAAAACCTTATTCTTAATCTCTTAATAAAGATGTAACTTACTCACCAAGTAGATACAGATCAATAAAACATTTCAGATCGTCCATTTAGTCTATCATATTGAAAAACTACATCTAACAACCAGTAAAACCGATCACCTTATTAGCACCATAATACAGGAACCCAAAACACATAAATAGATGAAGAAAATCTGAAGAACAATGCACAAACCTGAACGATTTTACCCTCGCGCCCCTTGAAGGTGCCTCTGACAACCTGGACCTCATCATCCTTGCGCACGGGCACAGATCTGACATTGTACTTGTTGCGTAGCTCGGCGGAGAGCGGTGCGCTCATGAGCACACGGCGAACGCTCGACGGAGCCGTGAAGTGAGCCTTGCGGCTCTTGCGACGGGAGCTAGAGACGCGCGGGTTGTACTTCATCTCGACTGAGTTCGAGGGTAGAGGAGGCGCGGTGCTTTGTGCGAAAGGGTAAAATGGCGGCTGTTAAATGCCGGGTATAAATGGGACTAGGGTTTGACGCTTCCATAACGGAATTACTAAAATACCCTTGTGTTACAAATGGGCCCAAAGTGTCTGATACGGGCCTCAGTCAGAAAAAGGCTTTAGTAGAGAAATTATGAGATAATTATTTGTTAAGCTTTTGGGCCATGCTAAACCAAATTTGGACCGCAGGTTTTATCGAATTATGATTACATGTTTAAATATTTATTTATGCTTCAACTGATTAAATGTGATTGTATGTTTCAATATACTAGTTCATATAAAAAAAACCTAGAAGGCTTCGATCAGATTTTTTTTTAATTAATCTGATAAAATGACATTCTACATTCGTTTACGATCGCAAAAATAAATAAAAAATGCAGCTGAAAAGGAGTGAATTGAGTGAAAAGATTATTGGAGCATGCATTGACAATCATATTTATTTAACTTGTGAAAACTAATATAGTTATCAAAAATATAAAAAACAGATATTTAATATATTTTAAATATATTGTTTAGAATTTTGGTAACACATGAAAATCATTTAGTTAGCAATCAAATGTCATCAAAATTATAACATTATTTTTTTTTACATAAATATAAAATTATATTTAAGATTGAAATTTTATAAAATTACGCCACATCCTAAAAATATTTTCAAAACATTTCTCAATTTTTATGTTTTTTTAATTTATAAAAATATACTTAATACTCGAAATAATTATAAAATTATGTTTCATTATGCTAAATATTTTGACTCTGCTCTTGCAAGACACAGAACAAAGGCATGTACACATCATGTATTTGGTTTCTGTCAATAATCTTTCTACTTAATCATACATTTATTTTATAAAGTACAATATGAATGATATGCTATTTGTTCTATTAATTCCTAAATGCATATAAGAGAAAGGGAAGTAGCACAGTTGGTTAGAAAAAAAATTCTAAGACTGTTGGTTATTCAAGAATCGAGAGTTTGATTCTCCCTCATGACATCGTAGCTTCTGTAAAGATTTTTAAAAAATTCCTAGATGCACATAAAGCCATAAGTTGTGAAAGACGAGATAAATTAGTTGAATCTCAAAGCTGTACGAATGACTTGGTCGTTTTATTAATATTAAATGTGTGTGGAAATGATTCAAACTAAATTGGTTTGGAAATGAATTTATTGCAAATTCGATTTGTTTATCTATATTGATCGTTACGAGCCATTGTTGCTTGGTATTTGGTTTTATCATGGGACATTGGAGAAACAAAAAAAATGTGAATTGAATTCTCTTTGAAATTCCAAGGTAATATTTCAACCAAATGTCTTTATTTTTTTCCTGTAAAATAGAAAACTAGTTAAGATCCGTTAATTTTAATTTTGGGCAAATGTTTATTTTTTAATTTCCCTCTAATATATATTGTAATCTACAATTATTTATAATAATGATAATGTATTGAATGTTTCATATTATTTAGTATCATTGTAGTTCAACACGTGAATGAATAGTCTTCTGATATGCATTTTGCAACCATCAGATTTATCTGTTCACTTTATCTATTTTCTTCGCATTTGATCCATGTTTTTGACAGTGTTCCTTTTCATGGTTATGGTGTCTGTTGTTTAATGACACAAAACATTATTATCAAAATAGGTCGGATAGATTCTAGCACGTCCGATAAAACTTTCTTCACCTTTCATTTCTAGATTTAAGAAGTAAAATACATGGCTAAGCAAATGCGAATTCAACTGACTGATTTGTTGAGTTTTTCTTGTAGAAACTGAAATTCTCAACAGCATTTTCGATAAGTCCCTTTGATAAGTTCGAAGATCGAGGTGGCGCTAGGGTTTTGAAGAGAAAATGTCGTTGTATGAGAATTAGTATTCTCTGCATTAACTCAAAAGAGAATCTTTTGAGTTTATGAATCTCAATCGTCCGATATGTTTTAATATTCGTACGGACTAAATTTGCATTAATATTAAAAGACCCCCTATGTTATAGACATGAACTGAATTAGCTCCATTTAAAATCAGATAGTTGAGATTCATTAACTCAAAAGATTTTCTTTTGAGTTAATGCAGATGATACGCGTTCGTTGTATAAGAATTCGTATCCTCTGCATTAAGCTCTACATCCATTTTGGTATAGACATGTTTGATTGTAAATATAAAAGATTTCCTAAAATTCATTTAAAAGCTATCCTTAAACAACTGTGGGTATATTAACCTACGGCTCCACCAGACTTAGCTGTTGTGAATTCAATATCCTTCGGATCAATCTATGTCAATTTTAATTTATGAAATCTAAAAGTCATTTTGGAGGCTGTGTTTAGGCCAGCTACTTGTCAAATTAGGAAAAGTAATTCAAAAAATTAAAATTGAGAGAGTGAAGAATTGGACCTCAACATAACCCGTCAATATAAACTATCCTTGAATCTGGACCAGGACCCTGTTAAACAAGAATCAATAAATAAGAGAATAATCATTGCGAAGTATGTAAAACGTACATTGCAGAAAAAAAAAACATTTCAAACACCAAATTATATATGCAAGTTTCCTTCTCATAGATTTCTATTTCACTACTGCTAAAGATTACTACATTGTCCTGAAGGCTAACAAAGCTCAACCTGATATGTAATCAAGTCATATTCTTTAATTAGCACTGAAGGCCTATTAATATTATATCCCACTTGATTTCAACCAGAGTTCAGTTGGAAAAGAGTTCAACCTCGACCCATTTCAAATTACACAAATTCACCATCCAATCCCTCTAACAAATTTATTTACCAATTCATAGTAATTTTGCAAATTATGCCTTCCCTTTCATATATTTTAATATCAAGTCTCTAGAACTTAAAACATCATACCAATATATAAAATGACACTAGTACCTGGTACCAGAACTGTAACCACATGTGTTATGCCAACGGAGGCATGTTGTATAAGAAACAATTCAACATTTCAACATCTTAATCAATGATTTCACTCATCACAATATTCGGTAAGAAATATGGAATTCTCACCGTCCTCGAGATATCCATAGAGCTTAATCAAATTGGGATGATCAAGATTTTGTAACACTTGAATCTTTTTTTGAAAAGCATTGTGTTAGGTCTTACCTCTGGCTTCCCAAGTACAAAACAGGGAAACAAAGAGAAAAAGAAAAGAAAAAAAATTCGGGAGCGGACTTCTTGATACCTTTTGGTCAGATTTAATTGCAATGCGGATCCCATCTTCTAGTGTCCCGTAGTAAACTGTGCTAAACATGCCTCGTCCAAACATGTTGGAGAGATTATCAGTTGGCTTTCTTATTTTTTCATGGAGAATGTTGTTGTATCCCCATCTGCTAGAGATGAATAATTGTTATGTAAGAATGCTTTCAAATTAATCCTCCTAGCCATTATCCTACTGCAATAGTTCTTGCTAAGAAGAATGCCCATATTGTGGCAATTCCACCCATAAGGTAATGGGTTACTCCTACAGCATGTCCTTGTATAATGCTCAAAGCTCTAGGCTGAGTAGCAGGAGCAACTTTTAATTTGTTATGAGCTCAAACAATAGATTCAATAAGTTCTTGCCAAACTGGGATGATATGTTTGCTGCCGGTGAGCTTTTTGTTGTGTTGAAATGGAGTCTAGCTTCATCCTCATTTAGATGAATATATATTAACGTGAAATTATACTATTTAATATTAGTTCTACATGGTCATTAAGTACAAAATTTAGTACAATAAATACTTGATTTATATCATACTATCTTTGATTAAACCTCAACTCCGCAATTTTTATTTTACTAATTTAAGTCATGTGCTTGATTGCATTTTTGTTTTTATTTTACTAATTTCATTCGTGTGTGTATATAAGAGTAGAGAAGCACGTTATGATGGTTTTTGACCGCTGGAACCAGTTTTGTACCAGCCAGTTGTTGTCATCTGGTATGGAGTACTAGTTGGAAACCAATACCAGCTTTTCTATTTAGTCATCTGCTACGGGTTATCAGTAAAGCAAAATGCATACTACTGGTATCCACTCGATGTTTCATGCAATAGACTCGATCTATGCTATGGGAATGGATTTTACAATTATTAAAATCTATTTTGTAGTATTTGTTTGTGAAGAGTAATATATAATAGATTTAGTTGATTATGTAGGGCCATGGTTGCAGGAGTTGTGATTATTCAAGAGGTTGGCGATCTTCTGTTTGATCCATGGGCTTCTCTTTTTCTAGAATATGATTAAAGGGAAAGAGTACAGATCGTATATGCATTCTAATGGGGACAAGCATCCTCCTAGGTACCATATAAGATTCTCCTCACTTTACGGTCCAGGATGGAGGGAAACCGACGGTACCGTAAAAGGGAATCTTTTACAATTACTTGATCTCGACCGTGATTTTAAACTTTGCACGAATCTCAAAGTCCAATAATACTGCCCCCTCAGTCAGCCCGAATCCCAAACCGGCTGAGAGTTAATCTCAATCGTAAATAGCTAACTGTAAAAGGGAATCTTTTACGGTACCGTCGAGGATATGGATCCCCGATGGCAAGGAGAGCGGCAACATCAAATAGTCATCGAAAGAATTAATTTGTATATTAATTTGTATAGACATGCACTTATTTATTATTACCGGGCTATCAATATAATGTCAGATAATGTTAGATGCGATGATATTTATATGTAAATATTTTTTCATAGTTAAATATTCGCGCGCCATCATATAGAAGAAAAAATGTCTCCCATGTAGCACAGGTTTATACAAGAAACTATTTCATATTTTTTTAGGTGAAATGTCTGTAGGCTGTAATATAACCAAGAAATTGCAACCCATAGCATGCCATCCTATCCATTATCAGAACCGGACCGGACCGGATGTTTCAACGAAATAAACCGGATCCGGTTACCTGTCCGGTTCGGTTCTTCAGTTGGATCGCTTCAGGGAATGAACCGCTTATAAATGGTTAAACCGCCCAATTTTTCGTAAACAATCGCTGATTTAAATAGGCGTAAAACCCGGTTCAAAACAGATTCCTGTAAATCTCCTTCTACTACTCCGATATCGTATGTTTATTTTCTCCTTTCTCAAATCTCTTCTCCTGCGATTACGATTTCTTGCCTATTCTTCGGTGGTAAAGATGGAAAGCTATTTTTTACGAAATCTCCTTCTACAAGTGATGATGGGTACCTGTTGTGGATCAATCTCGTTTGGTACAGTGCCTCCTTGAAACGGTACCAGTTGTGGCTCAATCTCGTTTTTCTAGACCTCGTTTGAATCCGAATCACAAAAGAAGCTACTAGGATCAAGAAATGTAAGTAACTTTATGAAATTTCTGAGTTAATTTTATTGCATAGATCCATGCATATGAGGTGTTTGATGAAATGCTCAAACCAAAGAGCATTTTGGTCTAGTTCCCTACCAAAGCTTGCTGGTACAGAAAACCAGAAACTCAACTGTTTTTGAAGTTATATAAGTTCTAAAATAAGTACCAAATTGATTTGAGAACTTGATAGCAGATTGGATAGAGATAAGGGCAATGAAGATGTTGGTTTGGTAAATTTGGATGAGAAATAAAAAAGAAGTACTTCATGGAAAAAAAATCTGTCATGTGATGATCTATTGAGTAGTGATCGGTCATCAACTCATCTGATGAGTAGCTAGACAAATTTAAATCTAAATTTGGTTTCCCTAGTGTGCTGCCAAATGAAAAATAAAATAAATTAGTAAATTCACCTTTAAGGAGTTTTCACAAAATTAAGAAGAGAAAAATACAAAATGCATCTTCTTATAAATAAATAACTCCAAAAGTACGGAATACTCTCAAGAATATACAGGAATTTTCATACTGGCCAGGTTCATACTGGTATTGGTCCCTCATAGTTCAACCCTGACCAATTAGGTACATATATAGATGTACAAGCTGATTTCAAGAACTATACAGGCAGACACTGTACCAAGTACCAACCAGTGTATTGAGGTACATGAATATAGTTGGTACCTGATCATCCACAACTACTTCCCTGGATAAACTGTCTTTACTAATGCATTGGACCTGTTCAGAAAATCATACACTCCGACATGATTCTGCCATAGATCTAAAATGTTGAAAATGGATAATACTTTCTTAGTTAGCTACATTGTTTTCATTTATTATTGATATTTCTAATTATTTTAAATAAAGCAACAAGGTTAAAATTGATGAGTAACAACAACCTGATTTCATTCTATATGGTTAAAATTGATTAGTAACAGCTACATTGTTTTACACCTTGTATCATTTTATGCTCAGGAAACTTAAAATACACAAGTGCTCGGTTATGTGAGAATGAATTGTGAATTCCTTTTGCTCATCAACAGAAGAATTAATTATGAATTTATTTTATAGTTGAGGCTAGTGCTCTCCTTAAGATACTTTTTATTCTCCTCTGTTTCAAGTTGATTATTGAAGAATCTAATTATTGTTGTTTTACAGGGACTATGTCGGTCTACTCCAAAAGCATTTCACCGAACCCAACAAAATATTTCATATCCATGCACTTCTCATCACCTCTGGTTTCTTCCTTCTTCCCAAACCATCAAATACCTTTGCTTTCAATTGTTTGATTCAATCATACCTACGCCAAGGGAAACCCTCTGATGCACCCCTCCGCCTCTTTGTTCAATTACTCTCTTTTGGAGCTCAACTTAACCATCACACCTTCCCTTGTCTCCTCAAATCTTCCTCTCCTACTAGTGGGGTTGTCATTCATGGCCAATCTGTTCGTCGTGGCCTTGTATTTGATAACTTCGTTGGTTGCTCTCTCATGAAGTTCTATGCTAAGTTGGGTCGCTTTGTGGATGCAAAGAAGGTGTTTGATGAAATGCCTCATCCAGACTTGGCTTCTTCCAATGCCATGCTCGATGTCGCATGTGCTTGCAATGACATGGGATCTGCTATTGAATTCTTTGAGGGCATGGAAATAAGAAATATCATTTCTTGGACAACACTGATTAATGGATTTTCAAAAAATGGGTTTTATTACAATGCAATATGGATCTTTAAAAGGTTGATTCATGAAAGTGAGAATGTATGTGGAAAAGTGAGCCCTAATGAAGCAACATTCGTTAGTGTTTTATCTGCATGTGCAAATTTAGATGGCCGAGAAGGTCTGGCTATAGGAAAAGAGGTTCATGCATATATTATTCGTCATAGGATACATCTCACAGCTTTCTTGGGCACTGCATTAATTGACTTGTATGGCAAGCATGGCCATCTTCATTCTTGTGAGAATACATTCAAATCAATTGTTCAAAGTGAGGTTTGCACGTGGAATGCAATGATATTTGCATTGGCTTGCAATGGGGAGGAAGAGAAGGCCTTGCACATGTTTGACAAAATGCCGTCCGAAGGAGTAGTACCTAACCATATTACCTTGGTGGCAGTCTTGACCGCTTGTTCACGTGCAGGTTTGGTGGACTTGGGATTGCGACATTTTAAATCAATGGTTGCCAAACACGGCCTCACTCCATTAATGGAGCATTACGGGTGTGTGGTGGATTTGTTAGGAAGAGCCGGGTGGCTACATAAGGCTGTGTATTTTATAGAGCGGATGCCTTTTAAGGCTGATGCATCAGTTTGGGGTGCACTTCTTGGAGCATGCAAGTTACATGGACATACCGAACTTGGAGAATATGTGATGCGAAAATTAATTACTCTTGAGCCCTGGCATGGTGGCCAGTATATGACCTTGAGAAATATGTATGCACAGAAAGGAAGGTGGCGAGATGTAGTGGAAATGACGGAAACTATGGTTTTTGTCGGGATTAAGAAGGCTGTCGGTACGAGTTATGTTAACTCTACTCACGCTACATTTGACAATCCAACATCGGTAGATTTATAAGTTTAACCTAATGGAAGAGGATATATTATTTTATTTATTTATTTGTAATATCTTCGTGGCACAACTTCTTCTAGAGGCAAGTCTAAAGACGAAGTCGGATCAATTAACCCAAGTCAGACTTGGCACCTTGCAGCTACAGTAGAGGTTTTAGTGAAGAGAAAATTGTGGATATATGTATCACTTGGTGCAATAACGAAAAGAACTGATACATAATACAGGATGCTGTCAATTTAGATGAGGATATCGAAGATGAGACCTTAAAAAATGCACTGTATTGCTATTTCAATGTTTGAAATGAATTTCATGTAATTGGATGTCTTGTGCTGTTTTTTATATTTTTCTAGCTTTTAGCTGGACTGTTAGGGGACATTTTGGGGATATTTTGGATAGGTTATTGGGTACTAAATAGAAACCACGTATTTGTATTCTTGCATACTTGAAATGAATATATTTGCTAATTAAGTTATATTTTGTTTTATTGTTTGCTTTCTATTTAGTTGAAGCCACTTATTTGTACACTTTGGTTTTCTCATGGACACTGAATCGATCAAGAAACCAGTCTCAAGATCTAATGACCATATCTTAAATTAATCAAATGATTGTTTTTGTACAGTCTAGCTTTTGGTCTCAGCTCTCAGCTTGTACTGAAAGACTATATTTTTTTAATGTTGTTGCTCATTGTGGTTTTACTATTCCCATTACTTACTGGTATGTATGTTATATATTGATTGTAAGATATACATTGAGTTTATGAGAAAATAATCAATAAAGCATAAATCCTTTATTTTACTGTTTGCCCCTGTAATTACGAAATTAATTTACTGAATAAAATGCCATCATTTATGATCATCAAAGAATAAATCTGATTTTAGGTAGATGTATAATCCTAGTTAGTTTTGTTGTTAAGATATCAGTACTTCATATTTTCTAAACAAAGAACAACTATAAAGATCCTTAAGGATTCTTATTTGTTTTAACCTGCACGTAACAATTAATGAAAGCATCTCTGGTGTGATTCTCTTAGAAACATAGATCGAATGTATTAAGAAGTAATTTTCTTAAAAAGAACATGATTACTGTTTTTTTGGATATCCATAGTCACTTTGATGATCCTTGTAAATACAAGATGTTTTAGGGACTTGTTCAAAAACAAAAAATCCTTTGTTCATCTTGTCAGTCACGTATATCCATATATAAAACAAGAGTTGAATATCTTAGAATGAGCATAGATGTTTTCTTTTATTTTGATCATATGACCGTGATCTTTCCACTTTGTTTAATCTCTTCTGTGATTGTTTTGAATGTAAGGGCAAAATAGTCATATTTATATAAATAGAAGGTAAAACAACAAATTGTATCACAACTTCCTTTCCTTCTGTGTCTTTTACTGGAGCAAGTAAAAGACCATAAATTATCACCTTCTCTTATAAGATTTGTGGAGCACGAGGTCAACTTGGGTCCGATGTCCATCGGACTTAAAGTGAGTTCGATGACCGTCCGATCTGCTTTATGATTAGCGCCTGCAACTTGCGTGTCTACTTTACAATTTGTGGGCACGAATCTTAAAGCAGATCGAACGGTCATCGAACCCATCGAACTCACTTTGAGTCCGATGGGCATCGGACCCAAGCTGCTCTGGTGGAGCACACCCTTAGTGCCATCTATCACTGTGCAACAGCAGGCCTGTGTACATCGTCGTAAGTACGGCAAATACCAAAAGGAAATTCTACAAGTACCAATCTGAAGCTTGTGGTTTTTTCATGTATTTTTCATTTTTTTTTCCTGCTTACCATAATCATATATAGGCATTACGGATAAAATACACTAAATTACGCTAAATTACGTTAAATTACGCTAAATTACGTTAAATTACTCTAAATTACGCTAATTATACTAAATTACGCTAATTACGCAGCTATGTATCTTTATACTTCTTTTTTCGTCTTGGATTACCCCCCATGAATATAAAATTTTGGCTAGCAAGTTATTTTTGTCTGTTATTTTTATATTTGTAAATTTTATTGGTTTTGAAACTAAAAGAAGAATTTCTTCGACCTTTTAACATCGGGCATAGAAGAGTAATCTCTATGAAAATATACAAAAAAAAATATCGGGCATAGAAGAATTTCTTTGACACCTCATCCTGCACGCTTTCCCAGGAGATTTGGCGTACGAGCTTCCAACATCTGTGCATTAGGAAAAAGAAGTATAAACAATAAGACTTTTGACTTGTATGCAAGTGCACTTAACAGAGGATTAGTAAGTGGAATTACCTTTGCGGTGTTGAAGACAACATCTGTGCAATCCCGAAGATGCTAATTCGCAATCGGGATAACATCTGTGCACATAGAAAAGGATTGCGTAAGGTGGCAAGTTATAGTGCCTATTATTAGATATAACTTGTCCAAATGAGTTAATGTTATAATTTGTAATAAATGGAGTACAATCTCTTAATTCTAACTGGAACACATGCCTCTGAAAAATACAATATGAGGAAGCATAATAAAGAGCTAGCCTATAATTGGTCAAGGCTTGTAACATTTTATTTTGTTGCTTTTAAGTTATCATTATCATCGTTATTACTTACTACTGTTATCAAAGTCATCATGATTAGTAATTTAGTACTAATGTTACAACTATTACTATAAAAACAAGCCTCACTTATCAAAGTCATCATGGATCCAAAAGAAATAATTTAATTGAGCTTGTATTAATCCCTTAAAACATTGGATTAATCCATCAGTTAGAACATCATAGTCATAACTTTTGCTAATAAATGAACCTCTAGCTGATGGTTGAAATTTGTTCCGCCATGATAATGCAATAAATAAAACATTGGATTTCCAGAAAACCTAAATATTTGATATTCTTGGGAAATAATACCATTATTCTTGCTACGCAATAATTAAGGAAGAGAGCAATTACTAATGCCAAATTTTCCACAGGCCTCTAATTAACAGTTCCACCAAACTCTAATAAAGTTATATTTGTTATAAAAATCTTAAAAATCAATTGAATAATATATGAGTTGTAAGATAAAATAACATAATATAGATAAAGGAAGAAACGTACCGCCTGTATATCAATTATGGAAACATTGCATGCAGTAATCTGTATAAAATAAAGAAAAAAATATAAGACAAAAACAAGCTACCGTCTGTCTATCAATTATGAAATAAAATTTTATTTCAGAGACTGTACCATATGGACAAGGCATGCCGGGACAAGCACCAGGCGATTGATACGGGTACTCTAGTGAAATATATGTTAAAATTTGTCGTCGGGCACAAACCCTCTTTGAAGCATTTCTTCATGCAGCTTAAGTGCCTCTTTCAAATTCCCATTGGTTGCATATCCATCCATCAGGGCCTTGTATGTAGCCTTATCGGGTCGAATACCCCTCGCAACCATCTTCTTCAAAACCCGATCTGCATCCACCATTCTTCCATGTTCACAGAATCCTTTTACTAATAAATTGTAGGTCACAATATCAGGTTGTACTCCTACCGACTCCATTTTCTTCGCTAAATCAAGCGCCTCACTAATTCTCTCTTGCTTAACATATCCATGTATTATTGTGTTGTACGTTACACAATCAGGAGTAACATTTTCCTTGCGCATATTTTCTAAGAACTCCTTGGCCTTTTGGGTGTTACCAGATCGACAGTACCCCTTGACAAGTAAATTATATATTACAATATTTGGAGAAATTCCTTTCTGTACCATCTCATTAAAATACACTAATGCCTCTTCTATTTGACCCTTTTCACAATAGCTATTTATTAGAATACCGTACGTGAAGTGAGTTGGTGAAATACCACGTGTGGTCATATGTTCCCACAAATCACTAGCTTTTACCAAGTCTCCTTCTCTACATAAACCATCTATTAATGTATTGTATGTCACAATATCTGGTTTGATATACATCTGCGACATTTTATCAAACAGATTAAAAGCTTCGTCAACTTGACCTCCCTTGCAATATCCATGAATTAGAGTGGCGAAAGAGCAAAAATCTGGTGAAATATCTCTCTCAACCATTTCATCAAACAGCTGGCGTGCATCGGTTAGCATCCTTCTTTTGCACAGTCCATTCAAAATTGTGTTATACGTGACTATATCCGGAGGAACGCCACACATCACCATCTCTTCACGCATTTCAATTGCTTTGTTAACCGCACCAACTTTACATAAGCCGCGGATAATCATGGTATAAATAACAACATCTGGCACTAATCTAAATCTTTTCATTTCCTTAAAGTAGACCAATGCTTGTTTCATGTCACCATTGTGGGCAAAGAAATTTATTAAATTACTGAAGGTAACCATATCAGGTACAAGACCGTACCGAAAGATTTCTTCAAACACTTTTATCGCCTTGTCAGAGTCTCCACTACTACAGTAAAGACTCATCAGAATGTTAAATGTTGACGTGCTCGGTGCCAATCTCAGCTCGAGCATTTCCTCAAACAGTTTTTCAGCTCTATCAATTTCCTTGGTTCTACAAAATCCATTCAAAATCGAATTATAGGCACCCAAATCAGGTCTCATGCCCTTTTGTCTCATCAATTCCAACAACTCTAGTCCTTTCTCCATTTCAAGATTGCGACAATACGCATCCACTAAAGTATTATATGTGACATTATCTGGTAAAATACCTTTTATCTCCATGTCTACCAAAAAAACCATTCACTTCATGCACTTTCCCCTCCCTGCAAAATGCATTGACCATTATATTTAAACTATAAACATTCAAATTTACCCCCAATTCAACAATCCCTCTATAAACCTCTCTAACTAATCCAAACCACCCAAGCCTTACCAATCCAGAGAGAAGACTATTGCATGCGTTAATCGAAACCTTCATGTTCTTCAATTTTAGCAACCGGAACACCTCAGTTGCTTCCCGAATCTTCCTTGCTTGAACGTAGGTGCGGATCAGGAGGTCGAACGCATAACCAGTGGTGAAATCATTACCATTTGAGATCAAAGAACTAACAATTTCTGACCTTGAGGCACCACTACGGCGAATCATACGAAGAACAAAAGACTGAGCTTGGGCAATTTGGCGGTTTCGGATTGAGGTATGGATTAAGGTGGCGAGAGATGAAGTAGAAAGAGGGGATTTGAGGGTAGTGGCGTTAGGATTGGGGCTTTTTGCCCGGGTTGGGGTTTTGTGGGGAGAAGTTGGATTGGGAGAGCGAGACTGAGAGCGAGGGAGAGGAGAGAAGCGAGCGGGTAGTTTCCGTCTAAACGTCATTGTTGGCTTCTGGGATGAGCGCTGAATGGATGATGCTGTTCGTTATAGATACTGGAGGAGCACTGGAGGCGAATAGCCGATTTTGCAGTGAAGATGTAGGAGGTAACTGAGGGGATGTGAATTCGTAAAAGAGTGCTCCGATGGTGGGAAGAAAGAGGTGTCCCGTTTACGGAGGCAATTCATATCACAAACTGCCCAAGGGCTTTTCCTCAAAAAAAATCATATCACAAACTCAAAATTTGAGTTTAGATCCGGACCGTCAGATCTTTCGGAGCTCATTTAACCTCGGACCAAATTCACCAAGTTCTGATCGGACGGTCAGAATCTAAACACAAAATTTGAATTACTTGCGAGAATCTGGTCTTCAGATCTTGTAATAGGCCTCGGAGAGAAACTCTGCGTGCCACTGTGATTGGGGTGAAAACGGAGCGGACAGTGGTAAAATCATATCCATATTTTAAAGAGCGGATACAAATACGGATACAGATAGTAAATATATGTCAAAATGTAAAATCAAATTCACCTTAAACGGATATAAATACAGATATGAAGGGGATAATCTACGAATACGAATTAAAATACGGATACAAAACGAATAATTGTCAGATAATTGAGTTATATCTACTTTAAAATACAAATACTAATTAATAAAATTTAAATATGAAAATAAATGAATAATTTAATTAAGTTTACCATTTTTAAGTTAGTTTATATAAGTTTAAAATTTAAATTTATGAAAATAACAAATCAAAATCAAAGTTCATAAGTGGAGAAGAAAAGACAATGGAGAGCTCTATTTCAGAAAAGAAGGGAAGAGGTGCGATCACGTGGGAACTGGGGAGAATTCAAACACAATTGATTTTGTCCGGATGGTCTTTCGTTTAGTTCCACAATAATTTTTTAAGCTAGTATTGGATTGAATATAAGGTCGACATTTTTATTAATATTCAAAGTTAATTACAAATTAATAAATATATTCAATGAGTTTTTTTTTTAAATGTCCAAACCACTATTAAATGACAAGTTTTCTTTTTTTTTCCATCGGCCATTAAATGGTCGGTTTCTCAATTTTTTTTTTTTTGTTGTTGTTTTAAATCCTATAAATACTCATCGTCCTCTCTCCTCCCTCTCACAACTTACTCAACTCATAAAAGAGAAAGAGAAGGCGATTTCTGAGATGATTTGAGTCGATTTCTAAGGCAATTTTCAGGTAATTTTTTTATTTAATTTAAATTTATTTAAATTTTTTATAATTTTATAATTTTATTTTAAATTTTTTTCAGTAACCTATACATTTAAATTAGTAACCTGATAATTGTTTACCATTTACCAAAATGTAGTTTGTTGGCCATGACCATGATTTCATTACACTGTGGTGGGAAGTTTCTTACTAATACATATATAGTTTATTACTCTAAAGAGCCAGTTAATTCATTCATGGTTCCCGATGATATCTCACTTTGGGACTTGAAAATCATGATTTACGAATGCACCAGTTATAACCCAGAAATATGGAACTTAGAATTGACAACTCGAGTGGATGATGGAACACCCCGACCTATACCATAGTGAAAGTACTAAGTGATGCTGCATGGAGAGGCATGTACGGGCAATTAAAGGCCACTGGAAATTTTATCATATAAATCTACATCAAGAGAGTTCCGATAGAGTCAGGGATTGGAAGTTCTAGCCAAAATTCAGTTGCGCCAAATTTACAACACAACAAGAACCATACACTCCCATGGTTCCTTTATTCGTACCTGACCCAAAAACATACAGTCACTTCACTCCACCAGCACCCCAACCACGACCCCATACAAGATCCCTACCTAGACTCGTGCATGTAGCACCTTTACCATTACCGCCATCATCACCTCACTCCAGACCGGCACCATTAGACGATGGAAATGGGTAAGATTTTGAAAATATTAACGAAATTCCGGAGGAAGATCTACAAACTGGGGATGAATTTGAGGAAGCAAACTGGGACTCTGATCACCTGGAGGGTTGTGATGAAGATGGTCCAGTACCCATTCGAAGTAATATGGGAATATGCCGCTTAGTGGTCGGACTGATACACACCCGTTCGTAGACTTCAATGATATATATTCTTTTCAAGAAGCAGATGTTGCTTACTATGGGAGACGGATTGAGTACAAAGGTGAGCTGGCGCCAGAACAATTTTTTCAAAGCAAAGAAGAGTTGATTAAGAAGATTAGAGAGTACCATATTGATAAGAATCAGGATATAGAATGAAGAAAAGTGACAGGGATCGGATCAGGTGGTGTGCAAGACTCCGGGTTGTGATTACGAACTTAGGAGACAAACAACGGGTTTTGGAGATGCATGGGTTATAACAAGACAAGACAAGCCTCACACATGTAGGTCTGAGTATACAAGGACCAACCATGAATGTCTCACGGCATCAATATGTTGATGTCATTAAGACCAGCATTAAGATGACCTATGTATGAGCATCCAAGGGGTAACAGACTGTGTGAGGGTTAGGTATGGCAGCGTAACCCCGAAATACAATCGACTGTGGAGGGGTTGTGAGGTTGCAATAGCCCGACAATTTGGGAGTTGGGAGGGTTCATATAGCTTGCTGAAACCACTGCTTATGGGAATCTGCGACAAGAATCCTGGCTCTAAATATCAATTTCTGACTTGTTTGATACGAGATAAACACGGAGTGCTCATTAAAGATGTTGTTCAATTCAGGGCTGTAGCCTGGGCTTTTGGTCCATGCATTGTAGCGTTCCAGTATTTGAGACCAGTGAGGCTATGATGCCAAGAACCAATTGTTGCCTATTGCATTTGCAATTGTGCAGAAAGATGATAGTGAGAATTGAGAATTTTTCTTGTAGTGGTTGAGGAATGAAGTGCTTGGAACTGATAAATTCGTCTGTGTTATATCGGACCAGCACAAGGGGATCAAATGTGCACTGACAATAAAATACGGATGGTCTCCAGACCTTTTTGTGCACATGTTTTGTATGCAGCATGTTGCTGACAACCTGGTCTAGAATTGTGGAAATGACAAGTGGTTCGGATGGAGGTTCAGACAATGAGCCAAGAAGGTTGAAAGAGATGTCTGAAGAGTTTGCTGTGGTATGTCTAATTTATAATATTTCGTTTAATTATTTTATAAGACTATGAGAAAAATGAAGTAACACATCTTTGTTTTTGTGCAGCTAAATCCAAGATGTAATGCATTTTTTTAAGAAGATGGGCAAAGTACGTCCCAATAATGTGATGGAGCCGTCCAATTATGAGAAGATTTTTCAAACCTGTGATAGAGGATACCGATTTGGTATCATGACAACAAATGGCTCTGAGTCGCTCAACAATGTCTTCGGGTTAGCCGTAGAATGCCCGTGGCTGCCATAGTGGATGATACGTTCTATAAGTGCAACAAATGATTTGTTAAGCGGCGGAAGCGAGCAATGGACTTAAGAGATGCAAATCAGTTATTTTCCGACCAGGTTTTGCAAAAAGAACATAAAATAGTGGACCAAAGCTGCATAAATGCATTTGGTCCCTTATATGCACGGCGAAAGTCAGTACCAAGTTTCATCCCAAATGAGTATGTTCCAGTCACCCGCGGCGCCAATGAAAGTATGGACATCATTCATAGGGAGTTCCAGTACATTGTGACACGCGGGTCTGGCAACAAAATGAAATGTACATGCAGAGATATCCAATTAACATATATTATGTGCGCTCATGTCTTAGCGGTTTGTCGTGAACGAAACTGGAGCGAGGACCAATTTGTTACAGATTGGTATACTCTAAACTATCTTAAAAGTGCTTGGAGTGGGATGTTTGTTGCTTTTGGCAATATAGAATAATGGACTACTTGTAATGAACCTAGAATTCTTCCTAGCAAGTAGGAGTGCAAACGGATCGGATAAAATCTGACCGTATCTGGATCCGTATCCGAAAATTAAATACGGATATCCGATATCCGAATATCCGTGCGGATACGGATATGGTTTTGAATATTAACTATCCGTATCCGAATAATAATACCATATAGTTTAATATATATTATGAAAAGATTTATGTATATATGTACGGAATCCGATATCCGATCTGTATCCGTACATATCCGTTTAATATCCAATCTGTATCCGTATCTGAAAAATAAAAACGGATACGGATATGTATCTGTTTAATATCCAATCTGTATCCGTTTAATATCCGATCCGTATCCGATCCGTTTGCACCCCTACTAGCAAGGCTTAGATTAGGGTTGGGAGGAGAAAACACACCCATCGTGTAAGGATCATGGATGAAATGCAAGGTAGGTGAAGGAGGCATCAGGCTCGCCGTTCCACTACCGACAGGAATCGAAAAGGTATGTAACATTCATCAAAAATTATATTTCTTTTCAATTTAGACCAACTTACTAAGTAACAAATGCAATACAGAGGCCAAAAATGCAGTAAATGTGGCAGAAAATGAGCGAGTTATCGCAGAGACAACTGGGTCACAACACAACTACAAGCCGTTTAACTGCATCTGCTATGTTTGCAGAAGCAATGAGAGAGGAAGTTGACATAGGATGAGAGGCGGTTGGGGTGCAAGGAGAGTCATCTGAAAGCCAACCAAGGAGGTCAACTGGTAGGCGTACAAGGGCATCTAGAAGCCAAGCAGAGCCATCTAGTAGGCCATCTTCTGCAACTGGTCGGTTTCTCGGATTTAATTTAAGACGTAGTAGTAATAGGTGATTGAAATTCTTCTCATTTGATGCATGTTGTGAACTTATTTATTTAGATGTTGTTTTCAGAACTATTTTATTTGCAATTTGTGTGGGCTCTATTAAGACTAAGTTATGAGTTAGTTGAATGTAAGCTTTTATAACTTTACTGTTTTTTACGATATTCAAATATAGAGAAACATTAAGTCTATATGCATGTCAATACATTAAGTCTAAATAAACTCTGAATTGATGAAACTAAAAAATTTTACAATCCTAATTCATCAAACTAAAATGCCTCCAGCTCAAATGCATCCAAATTTTAAACCCTAATAATATAACTTCTTAGAACGAGCCTTGAAAATACATGGAATAAACTCCTCGTCTGATATTGCCGGATCTAGATCAGTCACAACAGACGAAGTGCTAGCCTTATCAGTATAAGTACACGGAACAAACTCATCGTCCAATGTTAGAAGCTTTGGATCAACATTTTTTTTCAAACCAGAGTCGCAGGGATTTTCCACAAAGTCATCGTCTGTTATTTCATACCGAATAGGCTGTCTAAGAAATTCCCCCATTATACATACTTGATAGTAGTTCTTTTTCCCCTTATTTTTACCTCGATCACTAATTGACCCTCCTCTCGCTAGGCCACGATAGGACGATCTACTTCGATTACTATTGTTCATCCTTTTGGCCTCTAGAAATCGCCTCAAATCGCCTTCTCTTTCTCTTTTTCTCTTTCTTTCTTTCTCTTTTGTGAGTTGAGTGAGTTGTGAGAGGGAGGAGAGAGAAAGATGAGAAAATAATGCATTTTTTGCATAGTGTTTTTCCCCATTTTTCCGTGCTTTTTGGCAATTTCATGAATACCATAAGAAAACATAGACATGGTTAGTGAATAGATTTATCGGTAGCAAAGAAGCGGTATCATGGAAAAATAATGCATTTTTTTTTTGTGTATTTATGTATATTCTGCAATTTTCTGACAGTTTCACGAAGCATTTAAAAAAAAAATGAAGCACAATTGCACAAACAAAGCCAACGGTAAAAGAAGTATTCAAATATTTATACAGAGACTTGATACACAGGACAAAAGTATTTACGAATACCCATGCAACAAATTATTTATGCTTAAACAAAAAAATGCTTTATAGTCCTGATAGTTTGTGCACATAGCAAATTGAGCCTTTAATTTTTCAGTCTTAATACTTGCTAACAAAATTATTTTTACAGTCAATGCATGCAACTTCTTCTTAGATTAAATGAGATAAAAGTACAACATTGCACCCGTTATCACTTGTTGTTCATACACAGGGGCGGAGTCAGACTTTCAAACTATAGAGGTCGACAAACGTAAATGGAGATCAATCATATAAAAATTTTATGCTACGAATTGGAATTAATTTTACAGTATCCATAGTAATTTACCCTAAATTATATATAATTTAGAAAATTACATATAAACATAGAAATTATAAAAATAAATTAGGGTCAATTGACCCCCATTTTCTCTTGGTGGCTCCGCCACTGTTTATACATACATACGGACTTGTGAAGGTCTTAAGAGCATCTACATCCCAGCAACTCAAATGAGTTTCTAAATAACTGTTAACCTCTTTTTAGAAATTAAGGTCTCTAAAATTTCTAACTCTCACATCCCTGAAATTAATTTTAGAGTTTCTATTAAGCCACGTCAGCAACAAATTAAAAAGCAGAAATAATTTGAGCCAATCATTTGATCAGCATGGAGTTTATAAACAGTTTCTTAATAATAAACTTTACTGCATAGTTTCTAAATAAGAAACTCTCCCACATCTCTGAAACTATATTAGAAACTGCCACGTCAGATTAGAAACTCTAATAGTACCAGAGATGTAAATGCTCTAATATTTAATCTTCAAACTCTTCCTATTGCGGCATTCCTAAGTGTTTATACTTGTTATTGAAATTATTCACTTATTAGATATAATATACAATATTGACAAGGGCGTAGCTAGAATTTTTATCATAGCAAGAAAAAAAAATATATTAATTATTGTTTAATTTATTATTAAAATATTATTATTAATTTGTATCAGAAACTGAATTGGTAAGTTGATCATGAATTCAGAATCGAGAGAATTCGTAGGAATTGGCCGAATCGGATCACAAACTCGGAACTTTTTTAAAAATTATGTTAAAATAAATAAAAATGTAAAGATCTAAAATACTAAAATTTTACTTTGAAGCATAGTTTCCACCCATTTTTAATAAATATAAACCTTAGAGAATAATTTACTATTTTACATTAAAGTGCGGCCTATTCTTTTTGTAAAAGAATTCAGTTCATTTCTTTAAAAAATATAATAAATAACAAGATCACTACCCGT
Organism: Carex parvula; assembly: GCA_025461045.1. Taxonomy (NCBI): domain Eukaryota; kingdom Viridiplantae; phylum Streptophyta; class Magnoliopsida; order Poales; family Cyperaceae; genus Carex; species Carex parvula. The sequence continues at coordinate 74,032 of JAJGRW010002460.1, forward strand.
CTTCCCTCCTCTTTTGTTCTATATCTAAGACATATTGATGAAAAATTCTGCCAAATTTACAACGCCACGACTAATTTCACTAAAGGTCGAGGCTTATTTAGCAGTAGGCAAAACTTAAATGCAACTCAACTATATACGGGTCTGGCGATTTTTTCAAAATCTTGGAGTAAGCGACTGTCTGTATCCTGCCTAAGTGTGGCTCCGCCACTTGAATATTGAGGATTGTGATATAAACTGATCTAATTACGACGAATTTCGAGCTTGAAGCATGAAATTGAGAATATTGTTGTATTTATTTTATCCACATGAATTTAGTGATGTGATTATTTGCGAAACTTAGTGGAAAAATAAAATTTAAGATGTTCTATGTATGAAAACGAAATAGAAGAAGAGGAGAAAAATGAGAGATTAGCAATATCTTCTTTTTATTATTAGAGAAAAAATATATAACCAAAAAAAGATAATTTGTCAAAAGAGCTCTTTAGAAAATAAAAACGGACATTTAAAGAAGAGAAAGCATCTCTTTTCTGATTAAGTGATAACAATTTGCCAAAATACAAATAGGGACATGATTCCTATTTTTAATCAAAAATTGCTAAAATACATAAATACAACGAACTTAGAGGGTCAGATTGTAAGAAAGCAGGGAAAAAGTTTGCTCTGATTCCTCGCGAAGAAAAGAAAAATCATCAACACGCTTTTCCTTTCTCGACCTCTTCTTCCCCCTCTCTTCTCTGTCTCGTCGTCAAACCCTTAACTTCCCCAAATCGCAACCAAAATCGGTAGAAGTTTCTCAAATTAATTCCTTCCCTCCTCTAATCTTTCGTCGATCGACGTTCTCTTCCCTCTTATGCGATCAAACTGCCGCCTTCGCTGTCGTCATGTATAGCAACTTCAAGGAACAGGCGATCGAGTATGTGAAACAAGCGGTGCAAGAAGACAATTCGGGGAACTACATCAAGGCGTTTCCTTTGTACATGAACGCACTCGAGTACTTCAAGACGCACCTAAAGTACGAGAAAAACCCTAAAATCCGAGAGGCGATCACGCAAAAGTTCACCGAGTACCTCCGCCGCGCCGAGGAGATCCGCGCGGTGCTCGACGAGGGCGGATCCGGGCCACCTCCGGCGAACGGCGATGCGGCGACCGCCACAAGGCCTAAATCCAAACCGAAAGATGGTGAAGTAGGAGACGATTCGGAGTCGGCAAAGCTAAGAGCGGGATTGAACTCGGCGATCATTACAGAGAAACCGAATGTGAAGTGGAATGATGTGGCGGGGTTGGAGAGCGCCAAGCAAGCGCTCCAGGAGGCGGTTATCTTACCAGTCAAGTTCCCTCAGTTCTTCACTGGTATATCCCTGTTGAAACTTTTGGGTTCTAGCATTATTCTATCAGTTAATTGGGGGAAAGTCGAGCACTTTATTATTGAACAAAGTTTGTTGGTAGAACTTATGGTTTATTAATTCTTCAGAGGTTGATCGGTTCACCTAGGTATATGCATACTCTTATGATCTTATCCATGTTAGCTAATTATAGTTGCAACTTCCCTTGGTTACTTTTTTTTTGTCCTGATGAAATAAGTTCTTCAGTGTTTTCATTCTTTGACTGTAGTTGTGTAACTGCATAAACACTTGGTATATTGGAATGTCATAGTGTGTCAGCACTAGGCAATTATAGTTAATTGAAACTTACTTATTTTTTAGGTAAAAGGAGGCCATGGAGAGCATTTTTGCTTTATGGCCCACCGGGAACAGGTAAATCCTATTTGGCCAAGGCAGTCGCAACCGAGGCAGATTCAACTTTCTTCAGGTTAAAATCATATTTTGGATTTCGTAATATGACTTGCTCATTCTAATACCAATGATATTAGAAGATTTATTTTTTGCAAAGTATTCCCGATCAATTCTGCCCACTGCCTTGCGAGATTTCTTTCTTCATTCAAATGTCTAATTAAATTTAGTCCTGTTTTGACACTTTATGATGGTTGGGTGTCATTTGAAATGAGCCTAAGGGATTTTAGGTTTTAGTTGCAAATGCATTGTTGTATCGGGTGTTACTTGCATTGGAAAAAGTTAAAAAAAAAAGAAATAAGTGAAAGGGAATTATTTGTTATTTAGTTCTCAATTGTTGGCTAATCATGTTGTCTATCTTTTGCTGTGCAGTATATCTTCGTCAGATCTAGTTTCAAAATGGATGGGTGAAAGTGAAAAGCTAGTTGCAAACCTTTTCGAAATGGCACGTGAAAATGGTCCATCAATTATATTTATTGATGAAATTGATTCTCTGTGTGGCACACGTGGCGAAGGCAATGAGAGCGAAGCCTCTAGAAGGATCAAGACCGAACTCCTTGTACAGATGCAGGTGAGAGCGAAGCCTCTAGAAGGATTTAAATTTGAGCACTTTATTTAGTCATGGTTATAATATTAGCTTAGTTAACAGAGCTGTTATCAAGGTCCACTATTGCATATCAGTTTGATTTATAAATCAATAATCTAATGCCTTAAACTCTGTGAGGCTTATTATAAAAAAAACTAATTGCTGTTTCATAAGAGATATAGTGCAGATCACATCCTACATTTCTCATAATTTGCAGTTAATGTCACACGTTTTCTGGGTATTTTGGTTAGTATTCTCAATTGTGTTAAAATCATGTCGAGTCAAAACAAAAAAAAATGTAATGTCTCATTGCTATTTGTCTCTCCACTAGTTCTGGGATCTGCAACAAGGCAATGTGGTTCAGTTTTTGTTTGGGGAAATGTAGATTACTAGAAAGGGGTCAAAATGGTCAATTGTACGACATATACTTTGTACATAGTATTGACCTAATTGGTCGACTCCTGCAAGTATCTCAAAGAAATGCTTCACTAGAAAATGTGAGGAATAGGGGGGGTTACTTGCTAATATTATAACATTTTTAATTTTTAATTTTAATTTCCTTTTAAGTTAGCCATGTGTTGGCATTTGCTTTACAGGGAGTAGGACACAATGATGATAAAGTACTAATTCTTGCCGCCACAAATACACCTTATTCTCTTGATCAGGTTGAGCTTTCATTGTCAATTATGTGTTATACATTTTTTTGTTTTATTTGTTTTTCTGTTTTTCATCTTCAGATTTAATTAATATTTATTAATTTCTTATGGGCAGGCTGTTAGGCGGCGTTTTGATAAGCGTATTTATATTCCTCTACCTGACCAAAAGGCTAGGCAGCATATGTTCAAGGTTTGTTTTCATGCTACAACAATAGTTCATTTCATTTTTTACAAACTTAAATACAATAGGGTTTTCATATGGATAAAGTCAAGGTTAATTTATAGCTTAGAACATATCTTTCGACAAAACACTCCAAGGACTATCTAAGTCGAGTGCTGGTATTTTTACATTGTACCTGATAATTGCTGACTCCATTGATTATCAAAATATTGTAAATTGCTTGTGGTACTCCTATATGCTTATTTGGATACAAAAGAATAATAATATAGTTACTACTATTACAAACCTTTTATTTACTAGAATGTACAAATCTGAATTGACAGGTGCATCTTGGAGATACACCTCACAACTTGGTTGAAAGTGATTTTGAATACTTAGCAAGCAAGACTGATGGATTTTCTGGTTCAGATATTGCTGTTTGTGTGAGTAGTAACTTAATTTTTTTTTTTAATCTTTCATTATTTACGTTCTTACTTTCTGGTAGGAAAAAAAGGGGCTATTACATTCTTACTTTTTTGTGAAGAAAAGTATTATGAAATGGCCCTTGACTTCTAAGTATATACTTAACCTAAGCCCTTCATAACTGATTCATGCAAACTTGGTAACCAATTTTTATTTGTATAACTGTTGTCTGACTGCAATAACCCAACTAAGTTGCAAATGAAGTAAATATCTATGTAAGTTATAATTTGCAGGAGGGCTCATTCTTTTCCTTAATATTTTATATTTTGGTAAGAAGGGACATAAATGTCATTGCTAATACTTATGTATGCATGATCAGGTTAAGGATGTGCTGTTTCAGCCGGTACGCAAAACTCAAGATGCCATGTTTTTTCACAAGACCCCTGATGGTTTGTGGATGCCATGTGGGCCCAAACAACCAGGTGCTGTTCAGACTACCATGACGGAGCTTGCTTCCAAGGGTCTTGGATCTCAGGTACTGACACGCACACACAAGTAAATTTTGGTTAAAACCAAATTAAAACAGTCAAACCAATATTTATTCGGTTTTCAAAAATCTAATCGAACCAAAAAAACCAAAGTAAATTTTGGTTTGTTTGGTTGAACGAACCAAATAAGAGAAATTAAAATTCAAAAGGTCAAAACTTAATACATACACAAGTTACAAGTACATGTAATAATTATAGAAATAAATATCAAGATATATCAATTGAACCGGAATAAGAGAGATTAAACTGAACCAAATATAAAAAACTGAAGTAATTCAAGTAAATATCAAGCAAAATTCGGTTTGTTTGGTTGAACCGAAATAAGAGAGATTAAACCGAACCAAAATGAAAAACTGAAGTAATTAAAAAATTCAAGCGAACCGAACCATTTAAACCGAAACCCAACCATTTAATCCAAAATTTGTCAGTTCGGTCGAAAACCAAATAAACCAGATCCAATAACCCCTCTAAACCTGAGATAAATAGTGACTAGTTTTAGTCTAATTTCAATATTGTTTAATATCTATTCAACAAGGGATTTACCCTGGTTGCCTGTCTGCTTTGTACTGTAAATTTTTGTTTGTGTACCAGATTAATCCTCCCCCAATTACGAGGCACGACTTTGAGAAGGTGCTGGCTCGGCAGCGGCCCACTGTCAGCAAAAAGGACCTCGATGTGCATGAGAGGTTCACAAAGGAGTTTGGCGAGGAAGGTTAAATTCAATTTTAATAATTGTACAACTGTTGCAAAAAAAGTAGAAATTGTATATTTTTTACTGAGTTATTATTGTGTGTTGGGATCTTATTTGTATTTGGGAGGGACATGTAGTTGCTCGTCAAATCGAATACGAAAATTTCCTTTGCAGTGGTCTGACTCGACCCTCTGTTACTTATACCTATTTCACTCATTATCTTGTTATCAACTCAGGAAATTTCGTGGCTGCTATTCCTTTACCTTCTTGACCGAATTTATGAAAATATGATTTCCAGTAATTGCATTACCTGCGATGTATCTGCAAATTCCCCCATTTCTCTTTGTATGCAAAGAGATATTACGTCTCTATTTTTATATCATCTCAGGATATTTTCGTCTGAGAGAGAATGCATCTGGTCTCCTTATCTTGGTACAGTACGATATATCGATGAATAGAAGATTTCCCTTGGAACTATCAGACTGGGTCACTGGGCCCTTTGTTGTGGTCTAATTTTGCTGCCACTGTTCTACCTTAATTGTCAGTCTGTCTCTGACCTGCCTGTACAAAAATGTCAAGTCTGCAATAATTCTTAGGATATATATCATGGTGTGGGAGTCCGGATCACACGAGGTAAATGTACCATTTCAGTTTCAATCCGGGACCATCCAATTAAAACCCAGGACAATCCAGCTCAACTGCTCAAGCCTGTAATGCATGGGGCTTTAAAAGTTCATGCTAGTATAGTATATATTGAACGAACCGGATTCAAAATAAAAAAACGAGGTACTCACACAAACAGCCCCTATCCTTGAATACAATTTCGAAGTCATAAAAAATTAAATAATAACAAAAACAACAACAAATTCTGTAGTGCCAAACCAAATTGGGATCGACTAGAAATGAAACTCAATTGGAGTCACAAATTCAGAGTACATAGTAATAAAATAATAATAATAATAATAATAATAGTAATAGTAGTAATAATAATAATAATACTAAACTATATTATGTTTACACTATAGGTCGTGGGGGTTGAAGTCCTAAGCCCTACGTCATTGACCCTGAATCACTAGCTCTATGACCTAAAGCCTATAACACTACTCCTAAACAATATTTCCTAGATCATGGTTTTGGTACGTAAATCACTATATAACTTGTACGTTCCATTCCTTCAAGTTCTTTTTTACTGCTTCCTCATATGTCAATCTTGCCAACCTCTGACTCTCCTTGTGCTTTCGATACGGTTTATAATTTCAGTACGTACTGGTGTCTCGGGAGGCCTCCGTTGGAGATGCCCAAACTATCTCAAGTGATGTTGGATGAGCTTCTCTTCAATTCGTGCTACCCCAAGTCTGTCACGACTCATGTATATCATCGTTTCTGATTCGGTCCCATCTTGTATGACCATTGATCCACCGTAACATACGCATCTCTACTACACTTATTTTTTGAACGTGTTGTCTTTTAATAGTCTAATATTCTGCACCAGCACCATACAATATCGTATGCTTGATCGCCGTCATATAGAACTTGACTTTGAACTTTTTGTGAGACTTTTCTGTCACATAAAATGTCAAATGTCTGTCGCCATTTCAACCACCTGCTCGTATCCTATGAATGAATTATAAAAAATTAAACAATATAAATCAAATTTTAAGGTTCTGTTCACTTGTTGGGGTTTTCGTTCACTCATTGTTGCATCTGGCGAAGTAAAAAGTGGAACCTTTTAGAAAGCTAGACTTATGACTTTTGTACCTCTGCTGGGAAATTTGACCCAGGAAATCGATCTGTTTATTTCCGTTCGTCGTGTAATATAAAGAAGGGGCTTGGGCCCAGATTGAGATTTGCTTTTGAAATCAGTCCCTTGAAATTGCTACGGGATATACACTACAATATATTTTACAGTCTGAAATTGTTAGGTCCTGGTTCTAACAGATGGAGTTCAAAAGTGTAAATTTCACAGATAGCCACCGAAGTATTTGATAATTTAATTTTTGAGACTGTAAGTCCATGTATTTTCGTAGATGTAGCTTAGTGACCCCTAAACATGTTAATGATATGGACCATTATTCCTTTTGAAAAAAAATAATTGACAGAAACATATAAAATACTGGTTTAAAATCTAGAAAAAATATCTCAAGATTCCTCACGGCTTTAATAGAGGGTGAAGTTATCCTAGTAAATTACATCACATCTTCTAGTTAATTTACAAATGCTATTTTCAAATAAATATATGCCCCACGTGTAAAAAAATTTAAGCAATATTCTCTGAAGATACTTGTTCTTCTTTACTACCAGTGGAACATCACACATAATTGGACAATTGATATATTTACTGCACTTAAAACAACTGAAAAAAAATGTAAAGTAAAATTATTTTGATGTGATAATTTTTCTCTTTTCTGCTGTTTCAGCTAAGATAGCTATATTGCATGCCTGTTGTATTTTTCTCTTGGAGCAGTACTACTAATATATATGTAGAGTTCATGAGCAACATAGTAGCTCATTGAATCAAAGGTCCAACAAGAAACAAATTTATACAATTCAAGGATTGGATCCAGTTAATAAAGTCAAATGGTCCAAAAATATAAATGTTGAAATGAAGATTAAAATGAAGTCAAGCCGGCCGGTCCATTGCATTCAATTGTAAAACTAATTTTTTTTTTAGCATGAGATGACAGTTGAAGTTTTCAAAGTGACTCATGATTCTTAATTAATTAGACACATGAATATCACAAAGGACATGTTTGGTTATGGAGTAAAGTTAATGAAGATTGAATTGCTTACTTCATGTTACTTCTCATATTTTACATCTTGTTTGGTAATTCAAGTCATGGATTAAATTAATCTATATGGAGGAGTAAGATGTTGGGAAATGAATCCATATCTATGATAGTGGCCCTACAGGTGGAGTAATTGTGGAGTAAGTTAATCCACCTGAAGAGGTGGAGTAACTTATTCCGAATTAACTCACCTCTTACTCCACCTTACTTCTTCTATTTTACTCCTCGTTTGACTCCTTAAGCGTGGAGTAAGCTTAAGCGTAGAGTAAGAAGTTTACTCCACCTCTTACTCCACAACCAAACATGGCCGAAACTCTTAAAAACATCATAATTACTTTATAAATTAAAACTCTCACCCTTATTACTTTGCCCTAATAGCAAAATAAAAAATTTAAGAGTAAAGCTAGCGTGTGCTATGCTCACCGAGAGAGCTTGATGAGCATAACTCTAAAATTTATTGGTTTGACTTCAAATGACGAATCAAACAATTGAAACCGATCTACATTACGAGTGATGCATGTACATAAAAAATTTTGAAATTTCGAGTCAAGCAGTAAAAAAATATGAAGGTTTATAAGTTATTTTAATTTATTTATTTTTCATCATTTTTTTTACCGTTTGACTTAATTTGTACGAAATGAATTCGATAATTTTAAAATTTTGCATGTACACGCATCATTCATGAAGTAATCGATTTCAGCGGTGTGGATTTGTCATTCGAAACTAATTCGATACATTTTTGAGTTCGGCTCACCAAACCATCTTAGTGAGCATAGCACATGCTACCTTTACTCAAATTTTTAAGCTAAAGATCCTGTTTGATATTATTCATTTTTTCGGAACAGAGAATACTTCTTCTTTACTCTATTTTATAATTTTATAATGATGTTTAATAAATGATTCTGGAGGAAAAATAATTATAATAGAGAATATGATTAGAAGAAAAGAGAGAATAAGTTGTATGGCGGGAGAACCTAACTCAAAATTAGGAATCAAAAGAAGTTCTTCATCGAAATATAAATAACAAGGGTTTGTAGAATTTTTTTTATTCATCTTTCACCCCATTCCTATATTTATTTAATATTTAATATTTTTGGAAAATATTTTTATTTTATCTCGGAATAAAACTTGAAGTATCAAAAGGAAATATATATACATAGGCACCAGTAGTAAAATTTAATTTTAATAATTTAATGAGTTTTCTTCTATATTCACACAATGCAAGCCAATGGATTTAAAACATGTCAAACAAACAGGCAGCAGCAATTACAAAATTGTTTGTACCGTCCTCACTGGTCCCATTCACCTCTCCCAATGGCCAATACAGTGTTGCTTCGTTATTTTAATACTTATTATTCATCAAAACCGCTGCCGACTACCTATTCCACTGTGACCAAACTGCAGTTCTGGTTTTGGTTACAATTATCATTAATCACATGAATAAACGGGGAGTTTCATTTATATCCCTTAAAACCTCAAAATTCTATATTTTCCCTTCCAAAATTCCTAATATCATATTCATCCCTTTAAATTTCAAAAACTCATAAATTTATCCAATTTATTGTCCTTTTCTATTAAAACTCATATTAAATTTATGAAGTTTGCCGTTTATCCTTTATTATAAAAAAATTATATAGCATGTGTAAAATATGTTCCATCTTTTAATTGATCGGTCTGTGAGGACAAATGATATTTGTCTACTTGTAATGCACAAACAAATGTATACTTAAATGTCATAAATAAAGAAATGACTAAATGTGCATTTGTCCTCACAAACTGGCCAATTAGGTCTTATACACATGCTGCATAATTTTTATCTTTTTAATTAAAGGTAAAATGGAAAAATGTAGATTTTAAATAAATTTTAATAAAACAACAATTTTGATAAATTTGTGAGTTCTTTAAATTTGAAATGATAAATATGATATTATAAATTGAAGGAAAACTATCATAATAATTTAATGAGTTTTGAGGGATATATGCGAAATTTTATAAACAAATATATTCATTAATTTCTTGTGAGCGGCGTCTGTTCATTTCCCGGCTGCTTATGGTAACCACAACTAACCCCATGTTGCACCCCTTTTAGTCTCAACACATGGTGCTGTAAGAAGCAAGCATAGGAGCAACAGAGCGATGGTAGCATCTTAGTACCTAAAATTAGGCAATCAACCAATAAGATTTGAGAAAGCAAGGTATGTGTCATGTCAGGATATAGATAACTGACAATGACACGGGGCCATAAATAAATTTAAGGGGGGATTGCATTGGCACAGTGCAACTTTTAGGGCCACAACTCATGTGAATCCCCCCTTTGCTCCAGTTGCATTTGCCTTGGGCCCCACTTGCCTTGCCCCAAATACAGTATATCTAATATTTTCTCCTACCCCAATTAATTTCACACGTTGAGACCAAAAAACCCTAGAAAAAAGTTTTAGAGAAGGACAAGCCTCCCGTTGTGACAATTTTTTATTTTATGACCCTTTGATTAATAGTGATTCACACACAAGTCCTTGTAGGCACTTGCTGGGCTATTTTTTTTTTGTGAATGGGACCCCTTGTCAGTAGTGAATGCTTGCTTAAATTCTACAATTTTCTTAGAACAACTAATACACATGAATTTTCACTTGGGAAAGGAACTGTTTAAATGATTCTTCCACAGTCGTTCGTTTGTTAAAAAGAAAAGAAAAGAAAAGATGATTGCACTTCCATTGTTGGATTGTGAAAAAGTTTGGTCATATACAAATGACCAACCTTATTGAAACACAAGCATTGATCAATGATCACTCTTTTAGGGTGCACAAGTATTAAAAGACTTTTGTTGCTTCTATTCAACAAAGTAAGAATGAAAATTTTCTTTAGAGGAAAAATATATGGTGAGTAAATCTTTTGAACATCTTTTCAATAATTGTTAAATTAGAGGGTTCATTAACTTGATAATCATCATCAACTAGTTAAATTTATATAGTTAACATTATAAATACAATGCGGGCATTGTAGTTTGAGTGAGGCTACGGTGCTATGCATAGCACGGATTGGTCCGTGCTACGGCTCAATATTTGAGTTTTCAAAATTCTAACGGTCGATCCAAACAGTTCAACATGATTATAAAATGAATATGTACTTGCAAACCAAATTTTACATTTTTTCGAAATTTTTTACTATTGTTTTAGATAGGTAGAAAATCGCTGTTTTTGGATGGTCCAGAATTTTCAGATCAAGTGATTTTCTACCTATCTAAAAAAATAGTAAAAAAAATTCAAAAAAATGTAAAATTTGGTTTGCAAGTACATATTCATTTTATAATCATGTTGAACGGTTCGGATCGACCGTTAGAATTTTAAAAATTCAAATATTGAGCCGTAGCACAGACCAAACCGTACTATGCATAGTACCGTAGCCTCACTCTTTTAGTTTTGTAAGTTGAAAACATAATTTTCATCTGTGGTGACATCTGCAATTAATTTTATTTTTAAATTAACAATTAAGGACTTCGATGCTAAAACAAAATGTGAGGGCAACTCTGTAAAGTACCATATCGCCTTCTATGAATCTTCTTCTACTATAACATATCTCACCCACCACCCCAGTTGACCTGTACCAAACACTCCCCATAGAAGTACCAAAAAGAAAACAATTTTGTCATACAAAAAAAAAAAAAAACACACTTCTGAAAAACACATGTAGATAAGCATCAACGAATAGTCGATATTCATTCAACATTTCATTTCAACCCCTCCCTATATATATGCCTCACCTGTGGTATCTTTCTTTCTATATTTACAGAAACAAAATCAAATCTCTTTGCCTGTACTTTTCAGCCCTTCTCCTGTCATGGACAAGTTGCATTGACGAAGCCTCTGCTGAATCTTGTACTTTTTCTGCTAAGGTAAAGGCACCCGCCGCCACCTGTGCCGCTTCAAGGCATGGGCAGCGGTACAAGCGGTGTCATAGACCCGGTCCTCGAACCCGGTACCGAGGCTGAGTCATCGAAGAAGCTTCCTTCGTCTCAATACAAAGGAGTGGTCCCACAGCCGAATGGCAGGTGGGGCGCACAAATTTATGAAAGGCACCAGAGAGTATGGCTCGGAACCTTCGGCGATGAATCAGAAGCAGCGGGTGCGTATGACGTGGCGGCACAGCGGTTTCGTGGCCGTGATGCTGTCACCAATTTCAAGCCTTTATCGGCGGCTGATGAGATGGCGCTGCTGAGCTGGCATTCCTTGCCAGCCATTCGAAAGCCGAGATAGTTGACATGTTGAGAAAAACACACTTATCACGATGAACTTACTCAGAGCCGCCGCTGGGCCCATAAATTCAGCAACCGCGACATTACGAAACTGCCGTTGTCTTCAGTGGGCCCACTTCCAGGCCAGACCCACCAGCTGTTGTTCGACAAGATCGTTACACCTAGTGATGTCGGAAAACTAAACCGCCTGGTCGTACCAAAACAGCACGCCGAGAAGAATTTCCCGCTGAGAAACGAAAACATTGATAATGTGGCGGTGTCCAAAGGAGTGTTGCTAAATTTCGAGGATGGTGCCGGTAAGGTGTGGCGGTTTCGGTACTCTTACTGGAACAGTAGCCAGAGTTATGTTCTTACCAAAGGCTGGAGCCGGTTCGTCAAGGAAAAGAGCCTGAAAGCCGGTGATGTGGTTAGCTTTTGGAGGTCTAATGGGCCTGAGGAACAGCTTTACATCGGTTGCAAGTCTCGCTCCGCATTGCCCGATCATCAGGCAGTTGTGAACCATTCGCCGTGGTGGTGCGTTTTCGGAGTTGATATAGGCGCTTCGATGGCGCCGCAAAATGAGAATGGAAAGAGGGTTAGAGATATGGATTTGTTTTCTCAGCCTGAGACATTGATCAAGAAGCAACGTGTTAAATGCTTTATAGCAGTGCAAACAAGTTTTATATAATATTTTGTTTTCTTCTCTAGTTGATTTGGGTTATTAATTTAGGCTTGTTTGATGTGGATCTTTAATTCCTTGTTAGCTTGCATTTGTTTGGCAAATGTACATTCTTAGGAAGAAAATAAATGTACAAATTGTAGGAAATTAATTTGAAGAATTTTGATCACTGATCTTTAAATTAAGGCAATAAGATCTTTAATTTGTTTGACTTTTGATTTGTTTTGGATTGTTTGATGTCTTCAAGTTCAACTACATTTTGAGTCTAACAAATATCTCAAAATGTTTGACCTAAAAAATTTAATGAGCAAAACGCCCTTTACTTATTTATATATTCAGACGCTAATTGAAGTCATTAATTTAATTAAACTGCTAAATCGGATATTTCATGCTGTTGGGGAGAAATTAATTGTTTTGAAAATTTGGTTCTGCTGATGCAATGATATTATGTCAGATTGGGGTAGCACACTAGCATCATATAATTAAGTATCTTAGAACAATGATAAGATCGATTAATTGATAAACTCTTTAAGGAAATATTTAGCCTAATTCTGCCTATATAATATAATGACTTAATGAGTGATTGTGAAAGAAATTCATATATACCTCCAATTTTTCTTAGATAAAAATGAGAATCAAGTCTAATAATTTTAATATCCACAAAAAAATTCTACAACAAATTAAGCTGGATTGCATGGCACTGAAAAGTATTTCAGCTGTGGTTGAATTAGTTTTCTTTGACAAAGTATGAAATCCAAACTTAAGCAAAGATATCAGAACATCTCCAGCCATTTCGTATCTGATGAGATCATAACTTTTTTTACACATCATCATTGACAAGTCAAATTTCAAATTAAAAAATAATTATCTTGTTCAATGTCATATTATGGGGATCATTTGTTCACTAAATATCATAAATTGGGACAATGCATAGAATAATTACAAAATCA
>JAJGRW010002461.1:0-49106 GCA_025461045.1 Carex parvula
ATAGTGCGAATAAAGGACAATTATGTATGTATTATAAATTTGATTATAATTTGAGGTTGCTTTAAAAGAACAAAAAAACACAAAAAAACAGCAAAAAAAAAGGCAAAAAAAACAGCAAAAAACAGCAAAAAACAGCAAAAAAAAAAAAAAGGACCGGACTGGACCATGGACTCAGACAGGACCGGACCGTGGACCGGGGACCCGCCGGGTTTAGGACGGGTTTGGGTTGGCCGAACCAAACCCAACCCGTCGGAACCGGACCGTGCCAACCCGTGCCCGGGTCAACCCGTGGACTGGGCGGGTTTGGACCGGACCGGCCCGTTTTCAAAACCCTAGACAATTCTAATAAAAAATTAGATTGAATTTAATCCAATGTCCATCAAAGTATTCAACAATTAGCTCTCCTCTCTTAGCCGCGGAACGGCGTGGTTACAATCACTCCTATCTTCTCTCTTTAATCAAATCTAACCCTAAGTACAAAGATACCAATTCTATCTGCCCAGGGGCCTTATATAGGAGTGTAGGGACGTGTAGAGGTTGATTGGAGGCTAAGAAATCAATCTGGAAACAGCTGTCGGCAGTTATTTCCCAAGAGACGCCTTCGGATACGGACCGTATCAGGTAATACGGTCCGTAATGAGACCTTGGCGGTTATGGTTGTAACTTCCTGCGCCATCTTCTGAGTCTGTGCTATGTCTGGTCCGTATTAACCAATACGGGCCGTAACCAAGACTTAGTTGAAGGCATCGCTGATCCGATTGACCTGATTCTAGCTCCTTTTGATGTGAAATTGTCCCAAAACCTGTTTTCTACAATAAAACATAAAGAAGGGTGACAGTAGCATTTTTCTCTAAAATATTAAACATAAGTGTGAGAAAATATGCAAAACCTAGCCAAAACCCTACGTAAATCATCATCATTTTGACTCTGATCACGCCTCCCAACTTGAATTGTTGCTTGTCCTCAAGCAACGACATCCCAGCTAGTCAAAGATCCGGTCTAGGTTAAACCATACAATCTCAAGGACTTGTTTAAAATTTAATTGGAACTTAGGTTTGGTACAATTGGCATGACAATAAAAATTTAGAACTCTAAAATATTAATGATCTCTCCCTTGAACAATTTATTCACCCCATGATTGACCTCATTATGCTAACCCTAGAATAATTATTATCAAACAATCTATTTCACAAATATCCTTAAAATTGAGAGTATTAATTTCCCCTTCTATTATAAATGGATCCCTTCCAATCAATAGGAATTTTAATGATATAAATTTTGATTTTCCTTCCCAATTGATTGGAGCAAAGTATGACAACTAAGTGCGTTGGTACTTGTGACTATTTTTTCGCAAATTAAATATGTACAAAAGCTTAAAATTTGGGAGGTTTTCTCGAGCCTATTGGTAACCAGTCTTGCGTAGGCACCCGTACTCTTTTTATCCTCCATCTTTTATTCTATATTTTTTTTTTTCTATATTTTTCTATTTTTTTTTTTGGGTTTTTCTCTTTTTTCGATTTTTTTGTATTTTTTTATTTTTCTGAAGAATAAAATAACATATTTTTGTGTCACAAGCACCATGATTACACACAATTTCAAGTATTCATTCATACAAGAAATTATTGCATAGTTTCGCTAGGGGTCTATCTATAATAAATGGGTATTCTAAAACACTATCAAATTTAAAAGACTTTGCAAAAATAAATTACTCAAAATAAAATTCTAGGTTTTGCAATTTTTGATCAACTCTCATGGTTAGCAATTAATTGTTCACTTTGAAATTACTAAAAATTAAAATTCTGAATTTTTGGTATCATGGCCAATTATCTAAACCTTAGCCTAATTAAAATTTTAAAACAATTCCTATTTGATTAACCTACTCCTAATGGAAAATAAAATTGCAAGCTAGCTAAAAAGCTCAATTTAATCATTCTAGGATTTTCGGTAAAGCCTCCAACCCTAGTCAAAAATTGAGTAAAACTACTAGCACCTAAAATTTACCTCCTACCCCCCGAATAAAATTTAGCATTGTCCCCAATGCTCGAGAGATAAAAATAAAGGAAGTAATAAAGTAAAAAGACCGGGGAAAGATACAACTCACTGCACCTCAATCCTGAGGTGGTGGAGGTGGCGGATGCTGGATCTCCTCGTAGAATGACGGGTCGAAGAGTCCGTATGGTGGTGGCTGGTACTCGAATCCGGAGTCGAGAGCATACTGGTAGTACTGCTGTGCCATGTAGCGCGTCTGCTGGATTTCGCGCCTACTCTCGTCTACACTCCTCCGGACCTCCTCCATGCTGTTTCTTATTTCACTAACCTCTTGTTGAATGGTTGAGCTGTTGTGTTCCATTTGTTGGGTGGTCTCACCCGTTGTCAAGGTAAGCTCGTTGAGGTTAGAGTCCATCCAATTTACCATTTGGATGAACTGGTCAAGCTCTGCTGAAGGGGCATCAGATGGTGCCGCCCCTGAAGACTCGGCTCTCGCTGCCGATGTGTCTGCCTCCCATTCTTGCTGTTGCCGATCAATATTGGCCTGATGTTGCGTTGCGGCTTGGCTCTCAATTACATCAATGTAATCTTGAGGTGGCTCGTAATTCGGGCTCGCGTGGCGCGCCATCTTCCAAGAGGCCCTACTACGGAGATTGAGATGTCGGAAAGGGAATTGGAGGATTCCCTTTGGTGATTTGTAGAAGTAGGGACCTGGGTAGTGGCCGGTGATGATTTTCATGGCTTGGAGGCATGGTATGTCAATTTGTGGGAGCCCGCTTGCCTCTTTGAAATGATTGATCGGGAGAGCGAGGTGGCTGGCCAGGATCGTGGCCACGAATCCAATGGAGATCTTGCCTTTATCTTTCTTGGCAAGGGCGACCTCACGGATTTGTTTGCAAAGGATATGGCCAAGGTGAGGTCGCACCGGTGTTGGCTCGATCATGCATTTGAGAAGATATAGTTCAGGTAGTTTTACCTTGGATGAACTTTCGCCTCTTGCGAAAATGGAGTTGGCGAGGATGACTTGCAAGAAGCGGATTTGGGGGTGGATGATTCTGCTTGCCGGTCGAGTCGAGTTTTGGTTGTCTTCTGTGATGCTGTACCAAAACTCACGGCAGTCGGGAGAATCGAAAGTGCCATCATCGGTGAGATCGAAGATGGCGCAGAAATCACCCATGGAGAGTGTGTAGCACTCACCAAGCATCTGGAAAGAAATGGAGTCATCGTCGTATCTGAATGTCACAAGGAACTCCCTCGTGAGAACCTTGTAGATTTTAACTCCTTTGATTAGGTTGAGGAATCTCCAGAGTTGGATACGGTCTGCGAGTTGCTCAGTTTGTGCAAGGAGGCCTAGTCAGTGTTTCCAAGTCGATAGATTTGTGGTATATGACTTCCCTCAACTTCATCTTCTCATAATTGGATGTGACTAATGGGTGTTGGAAGATGGGTTGGTACTCGGTTGGCCGGGATTCTTCCATTGGTTCATCGGAGTCTTCCTCCTTAAGACCGAAATCTCGTGGGTTAAACTCCTCCGGCTCATAGTCCGCATCTGAGACCGGTGTGTCTCTGACGGACTCCTGAGTGTTGGTACGGGATGATGAATAGTCGGAGGATTGCGGTTGTGAGCTTGAGGACCATGAGGATCGGCTAGAGGAACTCTGAGGTGAATTGCTCGGGCCGGCACCTCCGAGGACTTTCTTGGCATTCCTTGTAACTACCCCTAAAATATTTTTCATTTTTGGAGCCATTTGTTTAAATTAAATACCTCTGTTACGGACCGTATTGGGCAATACGGTCTGGGTACGGACTGGTTGGTTGGTGAATTTAGCCAAGTACCGGACTGGTTACGGACCGTATTAGGCAATACGGACCGTATTAAACTGGTAAAAATTGGGATTTTGACAGAAACCTAAATTTTTTTTTTTTTTATGATTTTTGTGATTTTTGCAGATTAAACTAAATTCTAGACTAATATAACAGAGAAACTAAGTTAAAACAAATGTAAAAACGAAATTAAACTTTAAAATTGAAAAAGGGGTTTAGAAAACCGAAAATTTGGAGAAGTAGATCCGAGTAGCCGTCGGATACGGACCCGATACGGGCCCGTATTGGTCGAGATACGGAGAGGAGAGCAGGCGGCGACTTCAATGGGGAATGGGGTGTGAGTGGTGATGAAGGTCGGCGGCAAGGAGGGAGCTCGGTTTTGGGCACCAATGGAAGAGAGAGAAAGAGAAGGGATAGAGGGGGAAGAGAGCAAAGAGAGAGGAAGAGGAAGAGGTTAGGGTTTAAAACGAAAATTGGTTAACGGTTAAGAGACGTGATTCGCGCGGGATTTCAAAATGTTTCTCTTAACGGGTTCGCATCTCCCGAACTGGCTTTCATTACGGACCGTATCAGCCAATACGGTCCGTATTGAGCCTGTTAAGTTCAAACCCAATAACTGTCAAGTCGCAACTCCCTTGGATACGGCCGTATCAGCCAATACGGTCCGTATTCACCACTTAATTCTTGCTTCTTACTCTATTTCTCCTCGTGTCCATTGGCAAGATCTGTACCAGCCAATACAGGTCGTACCAGAGAGTATTTTCCGTCTTCCAAGATGCCGTTAAATCAAGCCTTTCCTCCGATATGATTACCTGATCATAGGAAAAAGGTGGGTATGAGTTGTTTCTTTGTTTGAGCCCTAATTAAACTAAAAATAAATAATTATGCGAAAAATATAAAAGTGGCCTTGGATTGCCTCCCAAGAAGCGCTTGTTTTAAGTCATTAGCTTGACTTTGTGTCGCATCAGTTTCTTCCAGATACCCTCCCGTCAATGCAAGCGGGTTGCTTGTCGGGTGGTTCACCTTCAGCGTCTTCTGTGGTTTCATCATCACTGTCCTTCTCGAAGAAGTCGGTTGGTATTTGAGGTCCGGGGTCGAATGCTAGACTCACACCGAGTACTACTTCAACCTCGTCCAGTCTTTGAGAAATTGCATCCAGTTCTTCGCGTAGGTTTCTGATTAGTGCAAGGGCTAAGAGAGAATAATTCCTATGGGTTGCAATATTAGGACTTTTGTTCAGATCATCGGTTTGTGTTGTCACAGAGGTAGGATGGACTTGACTGTTATCTTGTACAATAAACAGTCTTTCCACCTCTTCCTCGTGCGCTGTTTCTTCGATGTCTCCAAATTCATCCATTCGCAAATCATCATTGCCATCTTCATCCATTGTTTCCAAATTGTAGACAAGATTTATGTCAGGAGGGACTTTAACCTCATTCATGCTGAAGATCATTTTGTTCTCGCCAACATTGAGTGAGATTTTTCCATTCTTAACATTGATCATTGCCCCACATGTGGCGAGGAATGGCCTTCCAAGGATGATTGGAATATGCTCATCTTCTTCCATATCGATTACTACAAAATCTGCTGGTATCCAAAATTTACCGACTTTGATTGGAATATCACGCAACATTCCCTCAGGGTATCGAATTGATCGGTCAGCCAGTTGCAATGAGATCCGTGTTGGTGATAGGTCCCCACATTCCAGTCTATCAAATACTACCTTAGGCATTAGACTCACGCTTGCTCCCAGATCACATAAGGCTCTCTTAAAATCGGTTGTGCCAATGGTGCATGGTATTGAGAAACTTCCCGGATCTTTCAACTTCATCGGTAATTTGCTTTGCACGAGCGCACTGCATTCCAGATTGAGTGGAACTGTTGAGAGTTCTTGGAGTCTACTTCGATTTGAAAGAATCTCCTTCAGAAATTTAGCATACGAAGGTATGTTTGCAATTGCCTCAGTGAAGGGGATTGTGATTTGTGGTTGCTTGAGTGTCTCCTTGAATCTCGCGAGTTGCTGCTCCATCCTGTGCTTGGCAGGCCTTGGAGGGAATGGCAGAGGTGGCTTGTAGGGTGGTGGTGAAATGTATTCAGGTTCGGTTTGTCGCTCGTCTCCACCTACGGTGTCATTCTGCTCCTGAGTAAGGTCTGTCTGCAGTTCGAATACGGGCTGCTCCAGTGGTTGCGGCTCGTACTCTTCTGAATGCGGTGGCTCTGCATGCATCTCATCGGAAGTTTGATCGGGCATGGGAGGTCCCTGATAAGCTGTACCGCTCCTTAGTGTTATGCTCTTGCAAGTCTCTCTTGGGTTTTCTTCCGGTTGGCCCGGAAATTTGCCTTTTCCACGTGCGATACTTGAGAGTTCTCTTGCCATCTTAGAGACATTGTCTTCTAAGTCTTTGTTGCGGTTTGTTAAGGATTCGATCTTTTGTGCGATTTCGGCGTTAGCCTTCTCTTGCTTCTCTAGGAATCTCTCCATTAATGATGTGATGTCTGGTTGCTGCGGTTGATTGTATTGCCTTGGTTGGTAGTTCGGTTGAGGATTGTTGTATCTTGGCTGAAAATTGGATTGTGGTTGGTAGTTCTGTTGGGGTGCAGCAGGCCTTTGATTGTTTGCATATGAGAGATTTGGATGGTTTCGGTTGTTCGGATGGTATGTGTTGTAGGCGGGTTGAGGTCGAAAGCTGTTGTCAATTGCGTTTGCTTGCTCTATTTCTTCCTCAGTTTCCGTCACATTCATACATTCGGTCATCTCATGCGCTCCTCCGCAATAGCCACATGCTGTTGCGGCATTGACTGCTGCTACCGTTCGCTGCTTGGTCTGCTTGTTGAGTGCCATTTGCAAAGCATCAATCTTTGCGCTCAGCATGGAGATGTCATCTACTCGGTGCATGCCAGGTGTTGGCGCTGGCTTCTTTCGCTCAGGGATCCAGTAGTGTTGGTTGATTGCAATCTCTTCAATTAGGTTGTAAGCCTCGTCAGGTTCCTTGTTCATGATTGCTCCTCCTGCAGAAGCATCAATAGACAACCTATCGGTAGGGTTTAGACCATTATAAAAAGTTTGGACAATCAGCCATCTTTCTAGACCATGATGTGGACAACACCTTAACATATCCTTATATCTATCCCATGCCTCACACAATGTTTCACCATCCCTTTGTTCAAAATTAGTAATTAGATTTCTAAACCTTGAAGTTTTGGATGGTGGAAAATATTTTGCAATAAACACATTAAACAATTGGTCCCAAGTTTGAATGGAATTGGCCGGTAAGGAAAACAACCATGCTATTGCTTTATCTTTTATTGAAAATTGAAATAGCCTTAGCCTGATTGCTTCATCGGTAACTCCGTTGATCTTTATCGTCTCGCATATCCCTAGGAAAATTAACAAATGAAGATGTGGATCTTCATGTGGAAATCCTCCAAATTGCTGTTGCGAAACCATATTTATGAGAGCAGGTTTGATCTCAAAATTACGGTTTGTAACAGTTGGCGGGTTTATACTAGAATTAGGATCATTCGCGCGCGGTACGCAATAGTCCCTTAGAAGTTTGGGTCTTGCTGCATCGTGAACTCCATTGTTAATCGGTGGGGTATCCATGTTGATCGAATCTGGGTCTTCTTCGCCTTCAGAATTACTGGATGAAGAACTATGGTTGGTTCTTATCGGTGATGTGGAAGCGAATTGTCCCCTCCTACTAGCAATCCTCTCGGATCTTCGTACGGATGATTCGGCCAGCGTGCAGTGTCCTAACAAAGAAAAGAAAATCTGAAATTTAAACTAAAAAAACGAAAATAAAAGGAAAATAAAAAGAAAAACGAAATTGAAAATAAAAGAAAAATGAAAATAAAGAAAGTAAAAAGAATCTAGGCGTTTCTAATTAATTGGATTCAATGGTCAAAGCAAGGGCGTCTTTCGAGGCCTTGCACAATGAACCGTTATTCCCCGGCAACGGCGCCAAAAAGCTTGATCACTCAAAAGAGAGCAATGTTTCTTTTAATATTTATAAACTCGTAAATGCTATCGGTTCGGACTGCAAGCGCACAATCCTTATCGAGTAGTATATGCGAGGTCGATCCACAGGGAATATTGGTTCAATGCTTTGAGCGATCGAATCACAACCTTTCGAAAGGCTAGACGAAATCTGAAATTTGAGAGATGTTTGTTGATCAATGTAAATTAGGAAACAATTAAAAGTAATTAAAGTAAAGATAGAGATGAGAATTCCTAGGGTTTTGGCACACCATTGCTACTCAATCCGTCTTGACAATATATTCCTGTTGCGTCTGATTTCCTGTTGTTGTTTTATGAAAGATAACTACAAAGGTCACTGCGATTTATGTTACGCCAGAATGACAGATCTTTCATCGAGACTCTACTCAGGACAATGCGATTTACCTTACGCAACTATCGGGTCTCTTATCTCCCAAATTACTACACAGATCACTGCGATTTACCTTACGCAAATGATGGAATTTGGTCATGCGTTTTGTTGTTCTGGTTTATGGTTTCCCCGCGAAGGTTTTCTTCACATAAACCTAATAGATCTCAACGAGGCTAACTCATCCAAATAGTTTAAAGAGTTATTAAAGCACTGTCACTACCCTAATGAACTCAAACTAGATCATTGAAATTAGATGAAGAGATAGTAAATCACAAAAGCATATTCGATACAACAACAAGAAACCATAATCAATAGAAATATATATATCAAAACATCAAGAGTAACAAGGTTTACTGCATAGCCCTAAGAAAAGGAACTTAGCCGCGGAACGGCGTGGTTACAATCACTCCTCTCTTCTCTCTTTAATCAAATCTAACCCTAAGTACAAAGATACCAATTCTATCTGCCCAGGGGCCTTATATAGGAGTGTAGGGACGTGTAGAGGTTGATTGGACGCTAAGAAATCAATCTAGAAACAGCTGTCGGCAGTTATTTCCCAAGAGACGCCTTCGGATACGGACCGTATCAGGTAATACGGTCCGTAATGAGACCTTGGCGGTTATGGTTGTAACTTCCTGCGCCATCTTCTGAGTCTGTGTTATGTCTGGTCCGTATTAACCAATACGGACCGTAACCAAGACTTAGTTGAAGGTATCGCTGATCCGATTGACCTGATTCTAGCTCCTTTTTGATATGAAATAGTCCCAAAACCTGTTTTCTGCAATAAAACATAAAGAAGGGTGACAGTAGCCTTTTTCTCTAAATAATTAAACATAAGTGTGAGAAAATATGCAAAACCTAAGCCAAAACCCTACGTAAATCATCATCATTTTGACTCTGATCATTTGTTAATGTAGTTTGTGACAAAATTGATTTATATAATGTTTTATCATGTCATTTAAGTAATAATTTATATATTTGAAAATAATTATATTTTTATAAATAGGATAAATTATATTTTTTTTATATTTTGTGATATTATGTGCCTGATGTATTTGATATACATATTTATTTGTTATTTGTTATATTTTGAATTAAATTATATATATGCTATCAATTTATTCGTTAATTACGGTTATTCATTTCGTTATTTGCTATCTTAATAGGTAAGGATAGAATATAAAAAATATTAACCGAATCGATTTGAATCGAACTCAGATTTCTATCAAATTGTATATCCTTTCTCTTACCCCTACCCCTATATTTATAGGGTATAGGGTCGGTTCAAAAAGGACCAAAATACCCCATATAGGTCGGCACAATGTGAAAAGACAAAAATGCCCTTGGCCCAAAATTAAAAGAATTAATTTTAGGCTTTAATTTGGGCTTTTCAATTTAAATTATAAATTTAAATTTGGCCCAAAATTCAAATGGGCTTTTGGCCTCCATTTATTATTAATATAATTATTCTAAATAATTCTGAATAATTATATTTTCTTGCAATTTGTTGTTGCGATAAATTTATACAATGTATCGTACATGCTTATAAATTTAATGTGTTTAAGCTTGTCATCTCTATGATATTTATTTATTAATTATAACATTTATAATTAATCAAATAAATTAATTCTCTGATTACTTTTCTATTGGTGTGACCCGATAGGATCTGTGTTATGTTGGTAATAGAATTAAAACTCCTTTTAATTCTATAAATCATAAGCGGCATTTGGCAGAATGCATTATGACCACCCAATTGACACAGATGATCTTGTACAATACAATATCATGATCCAGTAAATAATTTACTCGTATTAATTCCAATGTTTTAAATAGCGTTTATAGCGTCATAGCGTAGCTATAGCGGAAGCTATGCTACATAGCGTTTTTTTTTTACAAAAATTATATTATATATTTGTACTAAATATCAACACTATCTAAAGTCTCAAAGAACAATAAATAACACCAAATTAATTAAGAAATTATAATATTCATATTGAACCAGTACAAAGTCCAAATTGCGGTTCAAAATATCCATAGTAATATCATAAACTATCGCTATTTTTCTATTCAAAATATCTTAAGCATCATGATTCATGACATAATCTATTTTTTTTCTATTCAAATTTCAAAATAACCTAGACAAGGTTTCCTTCTCGGTTTGGGCAAATTAAAAGATCTGTAGTAACAAAGCTTTTAATTAATTTCGATTTGGGCTTTTATTTAATTTTTTTGGGTCATTATTTAAAGCCCATTATGCATAGCTCGCGCTATTTGAGCTACACGCTATGCGCTATAGCGGACCGTTATTACTGCTATTTTGTCCGTAGCTCAATTAGCGCAATTTGATGCCAATAGCTTAGCGTTTAGTGTCAAAAAACGCT
This sequence comes from Carex parvula, assembly GCA_025461045.1. Taxonomy (NCBI): domain Eukaryota; kingdom Viridiplantae; phylum Streptophyta; class Magnoliopsida; order Poales; family Cyperaceae; genus Carex; species Carex parvula. Next base: position 10,583 of record JAJGRW010002461.1, read on the forward strand.
ATAGCGCGCTATTTAGAACTCTGGTTAATTCTTATGTCTCATAATATCAGATCAGTTTCAAGGTAGGTATGTGTCATCCTTGCAAACTTAATCTTTTCTTGATATTAACTTTTTAATCATACCGTGCACATATAATCCTACTTTATCAAGGAGCCCAGTGATACTATCACTCGTAATGTATACGAGGGACAATAGTATTCTCGGTGAACATCTCTCCTCTACATAAGTCATGTATACTGAAATGTCATCGTTATAGCTACTTTTTACGGATAACGTTAAACAACACTCACGAATACACAGTTCTTATGTAGAAAACGATGAACCACCTCATACTTTAGAACTTAACACTAAATGAAAACATTAATGACACGAACAAATTGCATTTGATGTTTTATTATGGGTCTGTCAAATACCATGTTCTCTAACATGTGTCTATGTTATTAAAATGACAATTCTTTGTCTATGGTCTGTAAAACTTAATCATCATTTAATCCACATGCTAACATTAAATTGACCAATTAATGTTATTTGCTAATTACCTCGGTTAGTGACTATTAATAGTATATATCATCTATATTATGGAGTTCTACAATTTCAAGTCATTAACTCGAAATGATTCATAATTCGATAAATCTCAAAGAACAAAATGATATTTTATTAATCATCCATTACATGAACAAAATACATATAGAATAAAATTATTCTATGATTGACTTCTAGATTATTACACTAACATATGTTTGGGAGAATGGGAGAGGGATAACTGTTTTATGAAAGCATGTTATCCCTTTGTCACAAATCTTCCAAACACAATTCCCTGTCTATACAAAATGAGAGCAAGTGTTTTGTTGTTGGGTATACCAACACATAATATGTAAAAGTTTTTGTACATGTACGATTCCATCATCTTCCTTTTCCTTTGCTAAAGTCCCCACTGTAAAAAAAATGTGTTATTTCGAAGCTTGTTCAGTTTGTTAGTGAGGTGAAAAGGTGAATATGCGAGAACTGATACTAAACTCTTGTTATGCATGCAAATCTATGCACAATAGGAATTTATGTCGATTAAGCAGGGGATTTTATAGGCACCGTACCTTTTTCTTAAAAAATAAATGAATAAGAAAAGAGGAAAGTAAATTGGGCATCAGTTTACATTATGACCTATAACATTTTTATAGATGGGATGTCCTGGTACCATATTTTGTAAAGGGTATTTGTCCTGGTACCCTATTTGTGATTTGAGTTTGGTATGACAAGGAAATTAGAAGTTTTAATAAGGGCATATATGGGAATTTGAGGCTTGGCATGATCTTGCCATTATGTATTGATTTATGTCTCTTTTATGTTGATGTGGAAGAGTTTGTGAAAATTTTGCTTTTCATAGTGGGATTACTGCAGTATGGTATTTTATTTTTTGGAGAATAGAAAAAAAGAATAAGTTGTGAGAAGGTTTACGGTTCATGCTTTAGAGCGTAGGGTTTCATGGATTGGTTGTGTAAGATGGGTAAGGTTGCAAGAAGGGTTTAGGGTTCATGTTTTAGGAGCTGTGGTTGCAATTGATATGTTTTGAGATTCTATTTTCCTGCAATTTTAGAGAAGTATTACTTTATAAATGAAATGTTTTGGTTTCAAGTTAGATTATTAGTGAGAACAATTGATATTAATATTTTTATAGATGTAAAAATTCTTACTTGAGAATTAAGTTAGCTGAAGAGAGCTAAATGCAAGAATGATATGTTGTACTTTTGATTCTTCTACTATTCTTTGAAAGTCAATTTGAGGCAAGTAGTCTTCCCATATGGTCAACAGTACTTAGTCATCCCTTTAATATTGTGAATGTACGTAGTTGTTATTGATAGTTAAAATAGAAGTGTATACAATGTAAGTGTTTATACATAGTATATGCTTTTAGTATTTTTTTTGTAGTTTTATATATCAGTAGAATAATATATTAGATATTTGCATTCAATTTGAGAAAATGTTGAATGAAATACGAAGAAATTAAAAGAGTAGGAAAATAAGGAAATAGAAAAATTATTGAGTTTATTATGAGGAAAATAAGTAGTCATACTTATTATATATTTTCAAATCTTGTAACGGAGATAAGAAAATAAGTTAAAAACCAATAAAACTCATGGAATAGAAAAAAAAATTACGACGAGCATTTTCATTTATTGTTGTTATCTCGTATCTCCAACTACCATTGTCTTTCATGTCTTAAGAATGAAACTGAAAAACTTTTGACAGCTCATAATTTGTTGCTCACAATTTTGACAAGTAAAAAAAGAAATAAATTATCTGCTAATAACTACACAACATCATAAAAACACGGCAAACACTATTTTTATCTCATTCTGTTTATCATTCCAGTTTTATCACCTTTTCACGTCACCTCTTTATAAACAAACCTACATACAAAAATACCCTCATTCCCTCCTATGAAAGTAAATAAAGTTTCTCATACAAAAGTTCAAAAAATAAAAATGGCCTCACTAGTTTCTCTAAAAAATCGTGGATTCTCTTTGGTTATTACAGTGTTATTAATGTTGTGCTCTTCTGCTACTTCTACACGGCCTCTAGGTACAATCACAGTAAAGCGTGCATCTTTTCCCATGTTGCCGAAGGGTCTCATCCCATCGTCACAGCCAGATCTTGCTCCTCTACTTCCAAGATCTCCACCAAGTACAACATTTGTCAATGACAATAGTCATAGTCACGGGGAAAACAAATTTAGGTTCCCTATGTTGCATAAGGGTATGGTGCCACCATCGCAGTCGGGTCTTGCTCCTTGACCTCCAAGATCACCACCAAGTGCAACCTTAGTAAAAAACAATAGTCATAGTCACGGGAAAAAAGAGAGTACCCATGCTCCCAAAGGGTATGGTGCCATCATCACTGCCGGGTCTCGCTCCTCTACCTCCAAGATCGCCACCTAGTAAAACCCTAGTCAACAACCACAATCATAGTCACGGGAAAAAAAAAATTAGGTTACCAATGCTACCAAAGGGTATGGTGCCACCATCACAGCCAGGTCTCGCTCCTCTACCTCCAAGATTGCCACCAAGTACATCTTTAGTCAATGCCAACAGTCATAATGACAGGAAAAAACACTTTATGTTATCCATGCTACCAAAGGGTATGGTGCCACCATCAATACCGGGTCTCGCTCCTCTACCTCCAAGATCATCACCAAGTACAACTTTTGTGAATGACAACAATCACAGTCACTGAGAAAAGATTTTATGTTACCCATGCTACCAAAGGATATGATGCCCCCATCACAGATGGGTTTCGGTCCCTTACTTCAAAAACTTCCATAATGATAGTATTAATAGTTTGAAGAATGACTTAATGAATTTGATTCTTCTAATTAAGGAAGAAAATAAATTTTTTATTGTATAATGACTATGATAAACTTTTATTTGATCAAAAGAAATTGGATCATAAAATTGAAAACAAATCAGTTTGTGTAATATTGATGAGAAATATTTGGTATTTTTAAATTTGAAGAGATATTGTTGTGTTCGTTTTCTTTTCATTATTCTTTTGTTTTCTTTCCAATGCTTCCGAGTGGTTTGAAGTTAAAAGTATCGTTGTGGAAATGACTTGTTGCTTCCATCAATTGGATGCGAATGTTGTGTTCTACTGTCCTGAATTATATCTATTGTAGTATACAGTCTACCAATCCTTCTTGTATATGTTGTAGTATATCGTCTACAACCAGATCATCAGTATCAATAAAGTCTTTTATTGTTGTTTTCTGAGCAAATAAGAATAATTTGTTAGTAAAAGTAGAGAAATAGAAAATTCAGTGATTTGTACATTAAGCTAAATTAATTTAGGTGGTTGATCAAGGATTTTGGACAGTAATTAATTGGAAGTATACTGTGAAAGGAAGAAAACTGTGACAAATTTTGAGAAACAGTTTTAAGCACACTTAAATGAGTTATATTCTATTCTCTAAACTTTCGAGGTACATCGTATTGATCTCAAAAATTGGAAACCCCATTGTCCAGAACCTTCTTCTACCTTACTTAAAATTCAAAGAATTGTCCTTTATCTGATTTCCAGTACCTCTAATTTATTTCATAATATTATTTCTTCCAATTTACTTGACAAATAACCCATTTAAATTTATTCATAATTTATGACTTTCAATACTAATAGACAGGGAGATTATCTATTTCACAACTACACAGTTCAATCTAAATATATGAAACATCTCCATGGTAAACCCTATATAAACAAAAATTGAGATTATTTGAGAAGTCTATTGTTACACATGATGGGCAGAAGAAGTGAGGTTTTTGGTTTGAATATCAAAACAAATAAATATATAATCTCAATTGTAGAAAATAGGTAGGAGGTTGTAAATTGTTTATATTAGTCCTTACAATTTAATTAAGCCTCTAAAATTAAGCTTAGAATAGAATTAACAGATTTAACAATCTATATTGACATTTGCAGGAAGAAGAATTTTTTTGTGAAAAGTTGTGTGAGATTGTAAAGTTATTTGTTGTTTATTTGAGGTTGTGAGAAGTTGGGTGAAACAATAAATTACCTTTTTGTCAATCATAATAAAGTCGTTCAGAAATTTTTCTTCCATCTGTTGGGGTATGTGCAGTCCACAACTTTGTAATGCTCCCCATAATTTTTTGTCAATGCATTTCAGGTGTAAGCATGGCAAGAGTGTTATTGTTTCTTTCAGCAGCCATCTGAAAATTTACAAAAATATAGAAAGTGTTAGTCAAAAGTAGTAAATTTGTATAAAATGATTTAGTTATGGAAGGAACAGTAAAATAATAATGTTGAAATTTTATTTCTTACTTGAATTATAAATAGAAAGTTAGAAACAATGTTTATGCAGGAGTATACCTAAATCGTTGAAGATTTCAGTGTAGACTATGTTTTTAGTGTAATTTGAATTATTGTCATTTGAATTTTCAATGAGAATCTTAACACCTGATCTAGATGTGGTTTGAGATAGTGCGATATACAATTGTCCATGAGTAAAAACTGGTCGAGGGAGATAAATTCCTATCTTGTTTAAGGTTTGTCCTTGACTTTTGTTGATTGTTATTGCATAGCATTGTCTCACAGGAAACTGTTTGAGTTTGAGTGTGAATGGCCATCTTTGGTCTTTTATGTTGAAAATTATTCTTAATATATAAACTATTGTACCTGTTTTAGAACCTATTATAATAACAGCTTCAATTATCTTTTCAGCCAATTGACTATTAATCTTGTTCCATTGCACAAACCATTTGTTTGATCTATATTCCTCATGAGCATTATTGGACCATCTATCTTCAGCACAAGCTTGTGATTTGGAATGTCATTTTGTTTGATGGAGTTCAAATATTCAAGAGGATAGAATGTTTTAATTTCTTCTAAAGAAATTGTTGGATTGCATATTGTGTCTGAGCTAAAGTATGTTATATGAGTTGTCGGTATCATTCTGAGTATCATATCATTTGACCATATCAACATCTTCATTTGTTGGAGTAACTATTGCTCTTTCTCTCAAGTAGTTAGAATCTTTGTAGAATTTTTGAAAATTGTCATAAATAGTTTCTATAATAGCTCTCTTTTGTCTTTGGTTGCATGTATTAAGAGGTCATTTGGTATTTCTATTCAATATGGTTCAAGGTCATTAAATAATTTTTTTGCTGGTACAATGTTGTTTTCTACTGCCAACAAGTCATTAAATTTTTTTGCTTCTTCACTTTCTATTTTAGACATTTGGGGGTGTTGTAAGAGCATGTTTGTGTTTAGCATAAAAATGTGACAATAGGGCCAAAGTTTAGATTTTGTTATAGATGCTCTCAAGGTTTCGTGTTTTCCTGCATATTTGAGAACATGTAGAGTTTGTCGGAAATCACCTCTAAGTAATATTGTTTTTCTCCCAAAAGATTTCTTGTTACGATTGTTATTATAAGTACCTAAAATGTCTTTTAATGTTCTATCCAGTGCTTCAAAGCAATATCGATGATTCATTGGAGCTTCATCCCAAATTATTAACGAAATTTTGTTAATGAGTTCTTCTAAATTTGTTTCTTTTTTTATGTCACATGTAGAATTTTCATGTATTTCAATTGAAATTTTAAATCTTGAATGAGCAGTCTTCTTGCGGTTTTGGAAGTTCATATGTTGTTAGGTTTGAATTATTGTCAAACAATAAATTTTCTATTTCATGCAATACATGATTTTTTAAATCTGGGTCTAATAATATCATCTGTCATTGATTTCCAACAATGCTCAAATAAATCTAGCGGGTTTGTTATTTCACAAAAAAGTAATATGCTGACAAAATATATGCAATTGTGGTCCAGTGGCCCAATTTGATGCTTTTTGGATTGCTAATATCCATTCGTTATCATCTTCTAATAAACCTAATGCATTACATGCTTATCTAAATGTGTTATATGTAATGTTGTTTATCGTTTGAATATCTTCAAATGATGTGCTTCCTCGAATAATAAATGTGTTATATGTAATGTTGTTTATCGTTTGAATATCCATTCGTTTGATATTAAGAAGCATTCTCAAATAATAAATTTCTCCTTGATTAGAATTAATATAATATATCCGTCCTATATGATTCCCACTTTTTCTAAGAGTCCAGCATTTCTCTTTTAATTGCCATGTATATTTGTGAGGTATTTCTTATTGGTCCCTAAGGCACCTAGAGGGGGTGAATACGGGGCCTTTTAAAATTTAAAGCTAACTACTTTTAACTATCGTGTGATACGGATACGGATATCACTATAATTCGGATAATTAAAAATAATTACTATTGTAAATTCTAGCAAAAAATAACATCTAAATATAACTTTTTTCATTCATAAATTAGATCTAATATATTTCATAAGTTCGTTGATTACAAAACATATATATGTTAACAAAATACTAGGTACTAATCATGTCATTGTTCATCAAAATATACCAACCTAAACTTAATAACATTCTTTTTAACCATATAGGATAAACAAAAAAAACTAAAAATGTTTTGAACCATCTGCATCAACAATGTCAATTCAAACGACTTCTTCTTCTGAACCAACATCTTCTGCTTCTACTTCTTCAACAAAATCATATATCGATACTATGCGGCCTATATATATAAGTAATCAATCATAAGTATACATGTAGATGTAGTTTAATAAATCAATTTACTAAACAAAAAGGAATCATAATTTATGTTCACAGGATTTTTGAACCAGCAAGTATACCAAAATGAAACTAAAGTTTTGCATAATGAGAAAAAAAGCTCGGTAATAACTAAAGTTTTGCTTCTCTCAAGTTTTGCATATATTCACAGGCACGTTATGAATAACTACTGGTATTCATTTTGCTTCTCTCAAGTTCTGCATTTCACAAGGAATAACTAACGTTTTGCATAATGAGAAAAAAAGCTCGGTAAACAAAAAGAAATAACTGTTGTCTCTATTTCACAATTGAATAAGAAAAAAAGTACCTTTGTTGTGGCCTCTAATCCAATCTTGTACGCAAACTAAAGCCTCAACAGCCTTCGAGTCGAGCTTACTTCTATATGAATTGACTACACGACCTCCAGTACTGAAAGCTGACTCCGATGCAACCGTAGAAACTGGAACAGCCAACACATCACGAGCAATTTTGGAAAGAATGTGATACTCTTTGCCTTATGTTTCCCACCAGCGAAGAACATTAAATGATTGACCTTTAGGACATGAAGTAGGTGGTCTCTCAAGGTATTGATCTAAGTCACACTTAATATTCCATGGCTGACTTTTCTCTAACATAAATTGACTTAACTCACTATCTTCTTCATCATCACTAATATTGCCCGAGGCATCACCGGGCACAGACAGTTCCCTAGATTGCACCACCTCATCCAAACTATTTTGTATCTCAATGCGTACTCTCCATATAACTCCCTCAAGACATTGTTAAACTCAATCAATTCACTTACACCACGATTTTTATAAATTTTGGGATAGTAAAACTCAATCAGCCCCATCTTACAACTAGAATCAAAAAATGAGGCTATGGCTAAAATAATATTTGATTGGTCCCAATACTTATCAAACTTTTGCTTCATGGAATTAGCCATTGCAACAACCGTTGTATTTTCATTTATAAGCCAGGCCTCGATTTTCAACTTAATTTCACAAAACTTTTTAAAGAACAAGTTAGAGGTCAGATAAGAAGTACCCGAGAGAAGCTCGGTAATAGCATGAAAATTCTTTAAAAGCTTGCACAACTCCCTTGCCTGCCCCCACTCTTCTGTTGTAGGAAAATTGACAAACATTGAAGGATTAAGGATGCGCATCCTCTCAAATGCCTCCTTGTAATAGATAGCATCTCTTAGCATCATATAAGTTGAATTCCATCGAGTAGCAACATCTAAGGAGAGTGCTCTACTTGTGTCTAATTTACAATCTTTAGCTCTTTTCTCAAACTCTTCTCTCAAAATAGGAGAGTTCTTCACCTTTCCAACTATTTCTCGTATGCCATTGGTCGCGTTCTTTATCATGCTTATCCCATCTTGCACAACTAAATTAATAATATGAGCAGCACACCTCACATGAAAGAACTTCCCACCACAACAAAGACCACCATTCTCATTAAGCCGAACAACCATGTCTCGTACACACACCCCGTTTGCACCATCATTATCTAAGGTAATCGAAAAAAAATTCTTATCAATTTTCCAATCAAACAAACTCTTCATCACTGCTTGAGATAAATTTAATCCCGAATGCGTCCCACACAATTTCATGAAACTAACTATTCTTTTCTGAATATTCCAATTATCATCAATGAAGTGGACCGTTATGCACATGTAGCTCTTATTCTGTCGCGAAGTTCATAGGTCCATGGTTGCACTCAATTGGCATGAAAGCGATTCAAAAGAATGACAAACCTTATCCCTTTCTTCTTGATACATCTCCAATATCTCCTTTCTACATGTAGCCCGTGATTTCAATGAAAAAGAGGGACGGAGGGATTTGACAAAATCAATGAAGTACTCATGCTCGACCATACGAAAGGGATATTCATGCATGACAATAACAAGTGCTAATTTCTTTCGACTTGCATTTTCATCATACTTGAAAGTCTCTACCGCTGAATTGAGTCTTTTTTTGCCCTTGTTAATTGCATGCTTTGCTCTGTGATGATTCCACAATCGTGTGGTTCCATCTGCGCTGTGAGCTTTGAACTCTAGAGAGCAAGTTTTACAAATTGCTGTAACCGTTTCCACTGCCTTTCCATCAACAACAATACTGCTGATTTTTTTATGGAAGTGCTGCCAAACTGGTGATTTTGTTTGCCTTTGTTTTTTTTGGTTGTTGGGTTTCGGTTGTACCGGCATTGGCAGAATTTAGAGTTGAATTAGGCAACGACTCATCCTGGGGCTGAGTAGGTTGAGTAGGTTGGCTTGATGATGCCATTATAGATGATCACCTGAAAATTAGTAAATAACATACTATAAGTTGCAAACCAGGGTCAATGAAATTATCTCTGTAATCACTATGCACCATATTGGAATTAACCAAAAGTTGTTTAATTTGAAAAAATAATAATAAAAAACAAAACAGTGGGCAAAACCAATCAATTTGAATTCTTCAAGCTAAGCCAAAAATTGTCTCTAAACCCTAAACCCTTAAAAGTCAGATTTTTTTTTTTTATGAAGAAGGTTAAAAAAGTTGGATGGAAAGAAATTGAACTTTGACATGAAAACCTAGAAAAAAAAAATATTCCAGAGAGTATACGAAACATTTGTAAAATTAAGATAAGGAAATTGAAAAATTACCTAGAGAGTTTGATGAGAGCTTGTAGAAGAAAGTATTTTGAGAGAGTCGGAATAGGAGATGATTCATTTGCGCAACATTTCAGATACGCCTCATCCAAGAAGAACGCTATTTATTCTCCAATCCACTGGTATTTCAAACCTTACTTACGAAGTAGATCCAAGAGAAGAGGCGATATATGAGTATTCTAAAAGCTTGTAGAATACAAAGAAGCAAAAGTAAAATAACAGGCCTAAAAGTGAAGCTTGTAGAAGAAGCTTGTAAGGAAACAAATATTATAATATATTATTTACCTAAAAGTCACGTAATGTTTTAGAGTGAGAATCAGAACTGGGCCCAACCATTTAAAACTTTGAATATCCGAATAACATGCCACTGGGCCCAACCATTTAAAAAATATTCGGATATCCGAAATAAAGAAATCTGCAGATACGGATAATTATCCGTATCCGGTTTCATATTCGAAACCGTATCCGTATCCGTTAAAAAATTATCCGAATCCGGATCCGTATCCGAAAATATCCGTATCCGAATATCCGAATTCGCTATTTTTCGGATTCAGATCCGGATAAATCCGGATAATATCCGATCCGTTTACACCCCTAATCAAGAGCACTAAAGGCTCTAATACAAGAGAAGCGAGCACTAAATGCTCGAAGTAGAAGAAGTGAGCAACAAAGGCTCTAGTGTTTGTAGTCAATAAAAGATATCTCACAAACCACTATAATTCTTGCAATGGATTGAGCATGGTGGAGTAGATTTTCAGATCATATGATCTCAAGATTTTATCAAATAATAAATATAATGAACCTTATTAAATAAATAATTTTCAGATATTACATCATTTTCAGAATCTTTGTCAAATAAACAAATATAACCTAGAAATTATGGCAAATAATAAGTATAAGAAATCCTATCAAATGGATAACTATAAGAGATTGTTTAATCTATTTACTAAGCAAATAATTGAATGTAAGATTGAATACCTTATTTTCTTGATTTGGATTTCCAACAGGAGTTACGAAGCAAGAGACTAATTATGTCGAGTCTAACCATTTTCCATAATTTTCTATGAAGAAAAACGCATAGATAGAGAGAGTCGGTAGAAGGTTTTGATATAAATAATATTAACAAGGGAAGAGGCGCTATTAGCAGGGTAGTTATTTTTGGGAAGTTATGTTTCTAATTTGAGTAATTAACAATATATATATTGTGGGCTGCTGGAATTTAAATTGGATTGGGCCTCGAAATCAATTTTATTTATATTATGGCCTACTAATTAAGTTAATTAAAACTGAATTTTTAAATTGGATCGTTTCTCATGTCAATTCTCTCAATCTACATGGCATTACATCCTTATATATGTACGTTAACGTATACGAATATCAATTAGAGTATATTCAAGATTCCTAGTTTGTATTCTTATTAAATTAAGCTATTTAAATACGAAATGAATAAAGGTTGTTAAATGAATTTTCATTGTACCTTAATTAATATAGTATTTTCAGTACGTGGTATTACAGAAAATAAATGTGAAGTCCTTTTGCTTATTCTTTTTGCAAAAGTTGCCAAAGTTGTTTATTCATTGAATCAACAACCAATTTTTTTTTATTTTTTTTTATTTAGATGTGATGCCTAAATGTCAAATTAATAAAACAAAAAAAATACTTGAAATGCTTGTACAAATCAATAGAAGTGTCTCTAATTCCCCGTAAGCAGACTATTGAAGCAAATAAACTGTTGAAAAAAATGTAACAAAAAAAAATGGTATTCTGTCATGATTGTAACTGTATATATATAGAAAAGAAGTCAACAATGATAATTAAGAGTAGATGCTGATTTTGTTATGAATTCACTGTAAAAGAAAAATCAGAGGACTGTTTATTAATGCAACAATTTATATTTTTTTTCAGCCAGGTGCATTATATAAATTTTTTTATTCATGAGGTGCATTATATTAATTTAAGAGAATGGTATAAAGAATTAGGCTTAATAAATAGATAGAGAAGTGTTTTTTTATCATTATTTAGTAACTAAATGTTGCTGGCACAACAACTTTTGCTTTTCGAGAACAAAAAACCAAATGTGCCAGTAAGCATAAGATATGAAAAAGAAGGAAGAGAAGTATGAACTTTTAGGTCTAATCTGATTGCAATATTCTGCAGGCATAGAATTCCTAAGGATATTCTGGACCGCCTATTCAGTCGACGTAGTGTGTATGAACTTTTAGGTCTGATCTGATTGCAATGTTCTGCAAGAACAATATGAAATAATAAATTAACATATCCAATCTTATGTCATGCCATAAAATATATCAATTCGAAGTTGTCTCGCTTGTCAAGTTACTATATTAATTAATTCTTTTACATTAACTTAAAAAGTACTAATTGTCAAGCGACATAAATCAAATAGGGAAAACCACTTCATGTTGAGTAAGATGCGATCTGTGTTAATACACGATGAGAAAGCTACTTTCAATTGGCAACATTGAAAAAGATGGTATTTCTCAGTTGATTTGTATATGAGTTTGAATTGTTACATAGATTAGGTTTAAATTTTATTCTTAATCACCAGCATAAGCAGCGTTACTATAAACAACATTCAAGTTGAACCCGTGTTAGTACTATGCATATCATAAAGGAATAAGGAAACAAATTGTTACTTGAAATCATCTGTGAACTTGTTTATATTGTATTTGAATTTGGTAACAGGAGAGTGCAACACCAGTTTCCCATAAATTCGCAATTGGAACAAATATAACATTATATTTTTGCTCAAATCGAGTTTGATATTAGAAAAGTGCAATACCAGTTTTCCATGAATTCAATTAGAACAAATATAACATTCTATTTTTGCTCAATTGTGACAAATATCGAGATGAGAAACGCTTAGGGGGAGGAATTAACAATTAGAGTTTTCAATTTCACATAACTAACAAATACCAATTTAGAGATGAACAACTCAAGGACAGTAATTGAAGACAGTGAGAGAGTAAAACCGTAAGAAAAGAAGGGAAAAGTAAAAAAGAGTAAAGTGAAGAACCTGCTTCAAACCTCGGAGAAGTCGCACAGTGAGAGAAAGAGCGTCCTTGAAGAGCAAGACAGTGAGAAAGAGATAATGAGTGGGAGAGAGAGTGAGAGTGGAGTAGAAAAGATTTTCAGAAATCACCGTAGCAAGCGAAGACGGTTAGAGAGAGCGAGTGACAGTGGAGAAGAAAAAAAGAAGAAGAGTGGAGAGTAATGTCTGAAATAGCGTTCGAGAGAAGAAAGAGAGAGATTAAAAAAAAAATTCACTGTATACTCAGTTTCAGTTTCACTGATTGTGGGACCCGGTTGTCATAGAAGTACCGTAGCGAGTACTGTTAGAGTACTATACAAACTACAGTACCAGGATCGTCCGGCATTATATATCTATAATATAGATGAGGAGGGTTCAAATGCCTCCATTTTTCATGCCTCCACCATGCCTCCATTTTTAAAAACTTTAATAACTCAAAATTTAAAACTTAAAAATCAAAATAAAACCGTTGGATATGATCTAAATCATTTTATCTATACACGTGTAAAAAATTATGACATTTCAATTTTGTTTTGGTTGTCATCAAGAGCTTGTAAAAAAACATATAAATGTGGATAATTTCTAGACGTTAATTTTTCAACTTATTGATTCACATAAAAACAAAATCAAAATGTGATAATTTTTTATGAGCACATAGATAAAATGATGTGGATCATATCTAACGGTTTTATTTTGACTTTTAAGTTTTAAATTTTGAGTTATTAAAGTTTTTAAAAATGGAGGCATGATGGAGGCATGAAAAATGGAGGCATTTGAACCCTCCTCAATATAGATATGCATTCTTTTTTATGTGAAATGATCAGAGAAATAAAATTATCCTCATTCAAATATTTTTATAAATGTTAATGCTCTTCAAATTTTAGTATGGACTTTAAGCTAATCATTTATCACTTCGCATCGTTTCATATTTTTCATGTACAAATTATAAAATCTTTCGTACAAAAATAAAACAAATAATATAAAATATAAAATAAAATAGCGAACATTTATGTATTATGAATATTCAATTCAAGTACCTGCATTTTTATAAAAGAAAATATTACTGTCTTTATACAAATTAAAAATCTATGAACCTTTTAAATATTATATATTGTAAATTGAGTGTATTATTTTCATTTCATATATAAATTAAATATTAGATATTAAATTAAAATTAATTTAAAGTTCATGAAAAACAGAAATTAATATTTTTGCTAACATGACGTATTAAAACGCAATTTATTAAAAGACTTTTTATTTATAAAATTATCCACATGTCGGAAATTACAAATAACATAATCACCTAGAATTTAAATAAAATAAAATTACACTTTAATGGTTTAAAGATATATACAAAAAGTAATTATATCTTCTCCATCTAACATTTTCTCATTTCTTCCACCAACTAACTTTCTTTTCTAGCTATAATTCTAATTACCTAGTGGTCCTTACAAATTAATGAGCAGATTTTGTCCCTTTATTTCTTTTCTCTTTCTCCCCCGCCCTCTTCCACCTCCGCCTCCACCCGCCTCTCCCACCTCTGTCTCTCCCTCTCCCGCCTCCGCCTCCGCCTCCCTCTCCCACCTCTGCCTCCGTCACTCCATCCCAATCAAGTACGCCTCTGTCGGGTCAGATCCATCACTGTCGACCGCCGGGTCAGATCCATCGTATCTATGTTCATCTTCCTCTTGCAGTAGCGAGTTATTTGCAAAGAACAAAGTTTCATTAATGGTGAATTATGCCAGTGCGTACTAAGTACTAGGAAATGACAGAAAAACAAATTTTGAAAAAATTAGAGGTGTATGAATGAATACTTGATATCTTAGGTATGAATACTTCAACGAGTATGAATGAATACTTAATATCTTAGATATAAATACTTCAACGTGTATGTATGAATGAATAATTGCGCAGTTTGTAAAATATTTCAAATATTAAACGGTTCTCAAATAATAAGTGGTCCTCAAATAATTAATAATTACTCAAGTAGTTAATGACTATAAAAAAAAAAATACTATATGCTCCAAAAAAAATTTAGACTCCTATTTATGAGTCCGGATCCCCTAAAGTAACCCAATTTTTGAGTTTAGACGTGTACGGTGCCTATTCGGTGGTAGCGCAGGGGCCAGTATTATTTGTGGGGTCCAGGTTCTTTAAGATTCGTGTTAGAGCACCTTAGACGGTTTGAATCAAAACTCAAAAATTGGGTTACTGCACTGGATCTGAATTCCCTATTTATCGCCAT
The DNA here is from genome assembly GCA_025461045.1 of Carex parvula. NCBI lineage: Eukaryota > Viridiplantae > Streptophyta > Magnoliopsida > Poales > Cyperaceae > Carex > Carex parvula. The sequence continues at coordinate 25,679 of JAJGRW010002461.1, forward strand.
CGACTAGTGGAACCTCACGTAGTCACGTGACATTACACTTTAATGGTTTAATTAAGTAACCGTACTTCCTGCTGTCCCCAATTTGGCAAATTCTCTTCCGATCCATCACCACCGGCTAGGCATCTGGAAAAATCGAACGGGTAAACAAATCAAATCCGAAAATTCATTCAGTCACTGAGAAACTCCAAGAAAGAATCCGGCTTTACTCTGACAAAAAGGTGAGTCTCTTCCGATCCTACCGTTTCTTCCCCCAAAAGGCCAAAACGAGTCCAGTCGTTTGGAAAACCGCGCAACGAATCCTCCGCTGATCATAGATAGATTCCTAACCGACTTAAATGGTCCTAAATTTAAAAATACTTGACAAACTATAGAATCCGCGCTGGATAGCAGAAAGTCTTCTCCGTTATTCAAAAAAAGGAAACTTAATCTAAAATAGGTAGTGTCTGCCATTTGAACTGCTTCGTGTAATAATTAAAGGGGAAGCTTCCTATGCAGAGAGTAGGGTTTATGCTGCATAATCAATAGACTGAATGCTTTTTCTAATTTTCTAACAGGCCGTGGTAAAGCTGTGCCTAAGTAGCTACAGGTACTTGATTCCGGTAATTGAGTTGTACTTTGGGGGAGCTTTTCTTGGTGCCCCTCAGTTAGTTTTGTTAACTGACAGAGGTGCTATGTGTAATGGCTGGTTTGGAGGAGTTGAAAAAGAAACTGGTGCCGTTATTTGCTGCTGAGAATGGGTTTTCTAGTGCATCACCTGATCCCTGTGAATCCTACGTGGTAATGTTCTTTTAAGACTTTAGGTGTTTTGTAAATTAGTAAGGATGCACCTTTAATTTGCAATCGGCTGCCTAATAAATTGTGGGGGGCAAAAGAACCCAACTTTCATCTTCCCTTGACCAATTTGTTTTCTTATCAGTACAGAAAAATTCAGAAACCAAAATGCAAATTTCATTTATTTCTCTTTTTAGCTAGGTTTTGATCTTAGAAAATAGTGGGTCACTAGTAGTAGGGGCAAAATCGTCAACTTCAATGGAACTTAGCTTTCATTGATCTGGGCATTGGTTCTTTTTGCAATACCCTAAAAAAGTTGGATATATTCTGTAATAAGACAAATATTGGTTTTGTCTGAAATTTTGGAAAACATTTATTGTGGTTTGCAAAATGATATTTGAATTTAATTTATCATTTACACCCTCAATGGTAGCCATAACGCCATTAGATTTGCATGCAATTTTGTTTCTGATACTCAGGCATCAGATGATACTGTGAACCTCCTGAGCCAATCTCTGGGGGTATACAACATAAATGGGGAAGGGTTGCATAAGCGGTCTGCAGGTATAACAGACGATATCAACACAGATGAGAAGACATTTAGGTGTGCCTCTCATGAAATGCACGTGTTTGGCGCAATTGGTAATGGCGCTAGCAGTATTGTGCATAAGGCTATTTTTATACTCACTCACCGAGTCCTTGCTCTTAAAAAGATAAATGTCTTTGAGAAGGTATATATATATCTATCTCTCTCCTTCCTCCTCCTCCCCCCCTCCCCCCTTCTCTCTCTCTCACACACGCGCCCACACAAACATGCTGAATTATGCATTCTTTATCTCGACTCAGATTACAATTACATTAACTAGGTTTAAAAATACCACCTCTTTCTCTACTTTTGGCTGCAGACTTTCCACTTTCTTGGACAACTTTCCTCTTCTTAATATTATGTACAAAATATTTCTTATTTTCATTATATCTTCATTTAGGTCTAGGGTTTTGAGAAATGAAAAATAATTAAAGAGATTTCTGTGTAAAGGTTTTGGTACAGACTATCATTTTGTGGCCCATATATAGGGTCTAAATAAGTTAAAACTTAAAAAAGTATCAAATAGGTATTATTGATTTAGAAGGCAGAGTAGTCGGACACTTGGACTTCATTCTTCTGATATAGAGTTAATATTTACAAGTTAAAACTTTAGTATCAATTGTGGTGTGGCTTATGTAATAACAAGAAAAGTTAGGTGCTTTTGGCAAATGCTGGTAATGGTGGCCCTTTTTTTTATAGACTCATGCTAAAACAAGTACATTTTACTAGATAATATTTGCATAATGCGCACCAATTTGGACTGTTATGATACCCTGTGATAGTCAAGTAGCACATTATACTCGGATAATTCATTTATTTATAGAAGTAACTAAAATTGACGATGGTGTTGTCTTGGGTGTAAAACAAAAGGAGAAGAGACAGCAGTTGTTGAACGAGATAAGCACGCTATGTGAGGCCCCATGTTTTCCCTCCCTGGTGGAGTTCCATGGTGCTTTTTACACTGCCGGGTCAGGCCAGATCAGCATCGCACTAGAGTACATGGATGGTGGTTCCCTTGCGGATGTGCTCAGAGTCAAGAAGGCGATACCTGAGCTGGTTCTCTGTCATCTCATCAAGAAGCTCTTACTTGTAAGCATCTTTAACATTGTAATTTGACTTTCTATTGTATAACATTTTATGTTAGTTCCTGCAAAACCTCAAGATAGCATGTTTCTCCCACCGAAATGGGAAATGCCATACATTCCCTTTTAACATGAGAGGGTTCACATGCATCCTTCCTCTTCTATCTTCTTAATATAAATTTCTAAACCACTCATCATGTTTCCGCCAGTTAACAGATATAAATTTTGGATTAGTGGGGTATTTTGGGCATTTTCTGATGTAAATGGGATGTATCCTGTTCTGGTATGTTGAATTTTGCGGGAACATATTTGGTATAAGATCTCCTTAATTCACACTAAAATCTAAAATCTTGGCTGTGCCACTAATTGACCAGTTTTCTCTTGAAGGATACCAAAGTATTCACCTTTTTCCTGTTTTGCTCCTGCAGTTTCAAAGTCTCTATTCTTATATCTGCCTAATAATTTTCTTTTTCATATAATTCTGTTTCTCAATGTCCTTCGAAAGGTAGGAAAAATTCTATTTATTACTGGCCTGGATAGAGTCATCTTTGATGTAGTAGAATTGTTGCATCCTAGGATTTCAGCCCTGCCTTTTTCTGTTCTGACTAAAAGATATTTGTATGGACCCAGCAAGCAAAATCAAAATTTCAAACTTCAGGGACCTTCTATAATGAGGACTCAAATGCCTCAACTTTGGGTGCCTCCATTTTGAAAATTTTAATAACTCAAAATCCAAACTAAATATATGGTAAAACAGTTAGACGTGATGTAGCTTCTCTTTTTCTATGCACACATAAAATAATTGGACATTTCAACTTTGTTTTGATTGCCATGAACAGCTTGTAATAATGTAGTTCAGGTTCTTTGTTCTCACCAAAGTCAAAATATGATAATTTGAGTTTCATTTTTTTTTTCGAGTTTTGGATTTTTGTTATTAAGGATTTGAAAAATGGAGGCATTTAATCCTCCTCTTTTATGATTTACTTTTCCTTAAAATACTTTTGGAAATTGATCCCACTAATATAATTGTTTGTACCCATTGACCGAAAGGGACTTCAATATTTGCATGGCATAAGACATCTGGTACATAGAGACATAAAGCCAGCAAACTTGCTAGTCAATCTTAAAGGTGAGCCGAAGATCACCGACTTTGGAATCAGTACTGAATTGGAGAACACCATGGCCTTGGTATGTAGTCAGTGCCCTCTATTTCTAGTGACTTCTTATGGATATTTTTTTTCTAAACAGTAGAAGAGATTCTATTGTATCATCGAAAGTCACCCCTGTGTTTGTGTACTGGATGTTATAAGAACATAAATACTGGATCCAATGTGAGTGCCGCCATGTTTTAATTTGATATATGGCTTACAACTTTATTATTTCTAGTGTGCTACATTTGTGGGAACTGTGACTTACATGTCACCAGAGAGGATAAGAAATGAGGGCTATTCATACTCTGCTGATATATGGAGCTTTGGATTAGTTATCTTGGAGTGTGCCACCGGCAAATTTCCTTATTCAGCAAATGAAGGTCCTGCCAATCTTATGCTACAGGTGAGATTTTTTCTCTCTTGCAAAAAATATACACCTGCACTATGTTTGAAAATTAAAGATGGGGGTCAAGCCTCCCAATTTAAATATCTATGGATCTCTCAACCAAGTTTCGAACCTATGATATCGCACACGGAGAGCATTGCCTTTGCCACTAGACCAACCGCTGCTTCTTATACCTCTGTAACATGTTTAAATCATATCTAATTGCCATGCAAAATTAGAAAGATCATGTGTGCTCATGCAAAACAAAGGATTCACTGCACTAATTCCTTACCACCCGATTATATTTCTTTAAATTCTCACTGATTAATACTCCAAGGAGGCCATGTGGAAAAAAATAAATAAAAGGTTGCTCAAGAGTCTCTGGATAACTTTCCATTTTTACTTTAGTTATTTTCCTTATTAATCCTATTCTATAACTTTTATTCGAAGAAAAAGTTCCAAATAAAATTAGACCATATTTCGGAAATACACCAATATTGTCTTTTAATAGAAAAGGACATTTATAAAAAAAAACTTTTTGAGAAACAGGAAGAGTGAACAAGTCGGAGCTGGAGTCACTATGAGGTGTTCTCTGCATTTTGATATTTCTTACCGATTTGTATACAGAATTTTAGGTGACATGCAATAAGTACGACAAATAGTATAAAGTTTTTTGAAGTACGACAAAAATTAAAAACATGTCCCTCATAATTGAGATGTCTGATTTTATTATAGCACAAGATGCAAAACCAACATTTTTTTAGTAATTTTGAACTGTAAAAAGGTAGATAATTAGATATTTTATACAGGTCTAATGGGGTGAGAGGCTGAGAGCAACTCCAAATTTTAAACTTCTATTATTATTGTAGTGGACCATATAGAAAAATATGGACTCTTTTTTTAATTGCTCTCATTAATTCAGATGTTCCTGGAAGGGACAAGTTGGGTCCCCCTCTTCAGATCAAGACCTTTTAAGCATTACTGAGGCAAATTTAAATAAATTATATTGTTGAGGATTCAGTGTGGACAATCAAATCGCCCTAGTTAATGATTGCTCACTCCACCCCGATAATGTTAATGTATACAATGTTCTCCACCATTTGTCAGTAATATGAAAGATGCCCTAACATACCCTTCCCCCCAAACCAGAATTTGGTATTTCAAAAGAAGATGGAAAGAAAAATATCATAGTTTCCATGTTTGAGAGGGACGTCAGAATATATTTTTATAATGTATGGTGTATCAAACCATGCCTTAATACAAGATGGCCATCTCTCTAGGCAAGATATGAATTGATTCTGTATGTTTCTTTTCATATCATCTTACTGTTGCATAATTATTATTTATTTTTCTTTTGGTTTATCTTATAAAAATTGACTTGCAGATCTTGTACGATCCTTCACCAACTCCACCGAAAGACAAATTTTCACCTGAATTCTGCTCATTTATTGATGCTTGCTTGCAGAAAGATGCCGATAAAAGACCCACAGCTGATGAGGTTTTTTATTCTTTTTAATACCATTTTTTATTTTTATTTTCCACTCGAGAAAGATAGTACGAGAACATATTGACTAACAATATTTTCTTATGAAAAATCGTGCAGCTTATATGCCACCCTTTTATAAAGAAGTATGAGACATTCAACGTGGATTTGTCAGAGTATATTAGGAGCGTTGTTGATTTTACGCAAAGATTAAAGGACATAGCAGATGTCAGTAGCTTTTTTTATTTTTTCTATATTTTTTCTTTCTAACTAAATTTCTCATTTCATCTATACTCACTTTTCTCTTTCATTTTTCTTTTGTTTTCTTGGGTGGGAGCCTCCTGGGCAGGGGGAGGGGGTATACTTTTATATATTGTTGATGTTTGTTTGCAAGTTTCTTTGGCTAACCCCAATATGATAGTTATGTTATATTAGCAGCCAGTATTAAATTGTAATTTTAAACATAGCCGAGTAATTGTCAAATTTTAATTTATCTTCTTCTTTTTTTCTGTTATAGATGCTTGCTGTACACTATTATCTTCTGTTTGATGGCACGGACATGCACTGGCGTCACATGAGAACTTTTTACACCGAGGCTTCTACCTTAAGGTTCGGCCATCTCCACCATCAAGTCACGTTTTCTTCTCCTAGTGCCTTTGTTTTTACCTTCTTATGTGATTCTTTTTTAGGGATTTTCATTGTGTTTTCTTTTTAAATTATTTCCAACACGTCTACAAATTTTCTTCGTTTTTCAGTTTTTCGGGTACCAAGTACAAAGGGCAGGATGAAGTCTTTTCGAAATTGACTGATATAAGAAGAAAACTACATGGAGAACAGCCAGGTGAAAAGATTGTACATGTTGTAGAAAAGCTCCAGTGCAAGCCAAACGGGAAAGATGGGGTTAAGATACGTGCATCCGGTTCATTTATATGTGGGACCCACTTTTTGATATGTGGGGAAGGGGTTCAAGCTGAAGGGATGCCCCACATAGAAGATCTTTCGGTGGACATACCTGGGAGGTGTGTAGGAAATTTTCGGGAGCAGTTTGTGATGGAACCAGGGACTATAATTGGTTCGTATGTCATAGGTCAGCAAGAGTTGTACATAATGCAATCAAAGGAGAACTAACACTAAGCTTGTTTGTCAGGTCCGCAACTTTAGCCTTGAATTTTATTTTATTTTCCTTCTTTTTGCTTTTTTTTCTTTTTGCTTTTTTGGGCTAAAAAATGCTGCCCCTCTTTAATCCTACATGTTTTGTCAGGTTCAAGCCCAGCAATGCTAAAATCAAGCAAAATCGAAAACTTGAGGATTTACATTATTTTGTGAATCATTTTTTGTTCCAATTTTTAGCAGGTCAGTTCAATTCTGCGCATCTAACTTGTATTTGGAGGATTAACCATAAGTAAATCCGAAGAATTTTGCAAGTTGTTTGGTTATCAATTAAATATACGGGTTTTGGTGAATCATGTGCGCTACATCCAACCGATATGAAGATACGATGTACTGTTCAAGTTCTTATTGGTTGTCCTCCTGTAATATTTAGCTAGGTATTTAATATTTGATGCACTGCATTTTATTCAGCCGCCCATATTATTATTGGTTATTGTAATGGTTGCATCTGTTTCAATGTTCAAGTTTAAACATTTTGTTCCTCATTTTTTGTTTTGTTTTATTTGGTAATACAATGTTAATGATGATTATGATGATCTGTGGGCTTTTACGTACTGGTTTGTAGTTAAGCAGCTTTTTCTAGAAAATTTGTTCGTTATATTTATTTTCTTATCCAGGTTTTGTTGAATGACTTGCTTTCAACTTTGGGAGAATGTCTTTCTTCAGGAACAAAATCGCTGAGAATCTAATGTACTTTGTTTATCAAATTTAATTTATGTCTTTTACAAATTAGGTGGACATATGAGGTGAATGTGTCCGAATTATTAAATCTAAATATCTTTTAATTAAATCATAGAAAAATATTACACTCAAAGAAGATAAAATACCACGTAGATTTATAGATTTTATTTAACATTCAAATTTTAATTTACAGCTATACAAAATTAGATAACCCGTCTTTGATCTAGTGACAAAGGCAATGTTTTTTTTTATTTTTTGTAAAAGAGACATATATACCCATTTGCATTAGCAAAAGGATAGTCTTAATTACACAAGCACCTTAAGCAAAAAGCTCTCGAAAAGCAGAAGAGTGACCTGTGTTCCTACCCCTAACTTCCTAAAACAAACCATATAAAAGTACAAATCAACAGCATAGCAATTAGCAAGTCACTAGAAAACTACTTGGACAAAACAGAACATGGCACAAAGAAAAGAGTAAAGAAAAGCAACTACACAGTCTCAGCAGTATGAGTGTTCCCATCTATCACCACCATCTCAGGTGCTTCAGCCCATGTCCGCAGCGGAATTTCTCAACCTCAGCAGGAGTCCAAGTCACTATCTCTTGCACGGCTTCCTGAATGTTTCTTGACCAATATTGAATTAAAGACAAAATGAGAAAGTTTATAGAGCGATTAGATTTAGGTGCCACTCTTGTAAAACAAATGTCATTGCGATGTTTCCAAAGTGACCAGCATATTGCACTTATTACTATTAGAGCAGCTTTCCTCTTTTTGGAACGTAAGAATTGTACATAGTCTATAACATCATCAAAAGATTACCAATTCATAAAAACATCCTGGAAAAATCCCATCCAAAACCAAATGGTTTTGACAAAAACACATTGAACAAATAAATGCTTCACTGATTCAGCCGCACCACAAAAATGACACTGATTGGATCCTATCAAACACTTTTTAATCAATCTTTGTTTAGTAAGAATTATTTTATTAGACAAGAGTCACATAAAAATCCTAATTTTTTTAGCAAAATCGGTATTTTTAACTAGATATCATACCTATCAGCTTGAACCCCTCGAAACACAAGAAAAGTATATAAAGAATGTACAGTAAACTTATGAGAAGGATCTCATTTCCAAGATATTTGATTTTGTGCATGAGTAAAGGCTAAAGGCAATGTTCTCTGGTAACATAACAATACTGTCTGCATGAGAAGTCAACTCTATAGGAATACGAATTAAATAGTTTTATGACTTGAACTCTAAACTCTAACTTTTACTGAAAAATTATAAAAATTATAAAAATTAAGGCAACCCTCGCTGAAAACTTACTTATAGATTGAAGTTTTTTTATCGCCTTATATGTTCTTTGAAATTAAGATGCTGTTAACAAGTGAAGGGCCCGACAGAAACTGGCACGTCCCTGGGGTGTAATTGGGAACGGGTCGTCTTTAGACTTTGACCCGGGAGGACGTCGCGACTCGCAAAGAAAATGAAGGAGCGGGCCACTCGGTCAGGGAGACGATATGGAAGGAATTAATTCGTGAGCTGCTGTCTTTGGGGCCCGTGATTGAAATACTGCCTTAAGAGTTGTTAGATGGAAACAGCCGCTGCGAAGTGGGCCTTCGGAGAACAGTATTGGAGGGCACCGTTAGAAAGAAACTGGAGACGAATCCATTCCGTCTGTTGAAGAAAGAATTGGACAGATCAGCGCGAAAGAACGACGTGGACGCTGATGTGTCACGCGTATAATAGATAGGAAGATCCACACGGTGGAATTAGAAAATTCTTTTAATTTCAGTTTTGTCTATAAAAGGCAAAGAAGTCTACTGGTTTAGATTAGACTATTATTGTGTAATTTTGATGTTTCACCTAAACTTGGCTTTATCGTCATTTTTGTATCTGTGGGCTTGATTATTAGAAATTGGATCGATTTGTTTTTTTATGTGTTCAATTCACTTGTTCTGTGATTCATTACGTCTTGAACGTAACAGAAACATTGCTTATTTGATGTATCATAATTACGAGTTTTAGACACGAGGTTTTAGTCTAAGTCATGTCCCGTTAAATATGATTATTCAAATTTCAAGTGTTTAGATATTCTTTATGAATTTCATAACACGAACAGGACGCATTTTGTAAAGTACAAGAGGAAAGTAAATTAACTAGTTTTGACTGTTAAAATTAAGACAGAGACAAAGACGACATGTCTCGCAGGGTAAAATCAAACAAAGAATGCATCACCGTACCCTCCCAGGGTGTGCTTTGATATAATATCATTGGAGTGCTTAGATAATATCATTGGAGTGACGCTAAGGTACTATGCATAGCAAATTTTAACTTTAATACGGATTTATAATTTCATTTTAAAGTCCAAATAGTCGATTTGAACTGTTCATCGTGTTTTTCGTACAAAAATGTACTTGGATGTCAACTTTTACATTTATTAGAAAAAAATTTACTATTTTTTAAAAAAAAGTACAAAATAGTTAAAAAAATCTAAAAAAATGTAAAATTTGGTTTTCTAATACATTTTTATATGAAGATCATAATAAGCAGTTCGGATCTACCACTTAGACTTTGAACATTATGCATAGTACGTAGCCTCACTCATTTCCTTGAGCACTACAATAACATAATTAAAAAAATACCAAAAATAGGGATATTTTCATATAATTATACATTATTTTAATTAGCTCTAATAGTTAAGATATTGTTTATGTAATTGTACTGGTTCTACTCTTTCAATGGAAGGGCTCTTAAGCCTCTTTTTTTTTTAAAAAGAGAGAGAGAGAGAGTGAGGCTATGGTACTATACCTAGCGCGGATTGGTCTGTACTACGGATCAATATTTTTGTTTTTAAAAATCTTAACAGTCGATCGATTTGAACCGTTCAATATGGTCCCTATATGAATATGTACTTGTAAACTAAATTTTAAATTTTTTAGAATATTTTTACTATTTGTTTAGATGGGTAGAAAATTACTATTTTTTAATGGTTCAGAATTTTCATATCAAGTGATTTTCTACTCATCTAATAAAGTAATTTTTTTTAAAAATAATGTAAACTTTAATTTACAAGTACATATTCATATGATGACTATATTGAACGATTTGGATCGACCGTTAAAACTTTCAAATCAAAGATTTGAGTCCATAGTGCTGACCAATATTCTATTCAACAGTAGTTAAGATATATATAATGCAACAAGACATTTTCTAGAAAAAAAAGCATGATTAATAAAACATGTTACCAATCACAGTTTTAAATAGCCCGATATTGTCCTGCTATAACCTTTTCGGATATTTAAACACAATGTTGGTTAAAGAAAATTTGAAAAATACAGCTAGGGATCTATGGTTGTTATATAGCCACCGGCCCACCGCCAGAGCCGTTACCCTGATATACGCTAAAGCTATTAGACTACATGAGTCGTATTGTACTTCTTCAAACTTCCATGTATTTTATTTATTATTTAGAACTTGGTTTAATCTACAACAAAAACCAAATATTAGTTGAACTCTTAACCATAGCTCTAATGTTATGCTGTTGTACTTCTCCCTTGCATCTTACATGACTTATCTATGTAAATCAGTAAATGCCAATACATACTTGAAATAAAAATAAAAATCTTCTATACTTTTGGTAGTCGACTTTAGTCAATAGAAACTAGCGGTTCATGGAATTGTACATTGATTTATTACCTCGAATTTCTTTTATTAGCAAGATACTCGTTCAAACATATCAGTTAAGACATTTTCTTGGTTCTTATGGCATTTACTTATTTTAGTCCTGATTCTAACTAACTATACCGAACAACCGTACGAGCACCTCGAGATTGTAGCGAACCTCCTCTCTCTCCTGATTTTAAGCACAAATATAAAAGCAGAAGCAAACTTGAAGGAACAAATTAAAGACGGGAAAGTGTAATTCCTCTCCACCAAAATTTAAGAAAGGAGCCTCGGCTAACATGACAAATTATGAAGTACTTGTTGCATTGCTGTTTTTCATTACTGCCGAGCAATCGGTAAGCGCTACGTGGAACTTTAACAATAATCCTGGTGGAGGTGGGCTTTTTGGCGGTCAGGGCGGTGATAATTTTCCAGGTCTAGGTGGTTTTCCCCGACGGGGCGGTTGGGGCGGTTGGGGCGGTTGGGTCGGTAATACCGGTCCGACAATAGGCGTATTTCCTGGATGGAACCAGGATACTCTTAAGCCAGGCAAGCTTGAGAGAGGACTCAAGGAGGGATTTTATAGCACCACATGCCCAAATGCCGAGACAATTGTGCGCGACACAGTCCGAGCACACCATAAAAAGGACCCAACAATATCTGCCGGCTTCCTTCGCTTATTTTTCCACGATTGCTTCATTCGGGTAAGCCGCGTATGAATAACTCAATGATTATTCAGGGGTAAACGTTAATCATATCACTACCTTGCATCCATGACATACTTTTTCCTTTTTACTGGGAAAATTTCAGGGGTGTGATGCATCGATCCTACTTGACAAGACACCTTCTGGTGAAACGACTGAGAAGTTTGCACCTGCCAATGGCTTCACCTTGCACGGTGTAGAGGTCATTGATGCTGCCAAGGCAGCTTTGGAGGCTGCATGCCCCGGCATTGTCTCTTGTGCAGATATCCTTTCCTTCGCCACGAGGGATGCTTCTGTCCTGGCAGGTCTTCAACACTTCCCTATGGTTGCAGGCCGCCGGGACGGTACAGTTTCCCTGGCATCCGAAGTTCCCGGAAAGCTCCCTGATCCGATCTCAACTGTAGAAAAGATGTCACAAATGTTCAACCAAAAGGGCTTTTCACAGGCTGAGTTAGTAACCCTTCTCGGTGCACACTCCATTGGTGGGGCACATTGCTTCACATTCACCAACCGCCTTTACAACGCAACTGATCCCGCGCTTGAAGTGAACTTGGCCCAGAAACTCAAGAATGCCTGCCCGCAAACACAAGATCCGGACGTCACGAAAGACGCAAAGGTTCTTTCACAACTAGAGCCTTTCATCTATTAGTAAAATCAGTTAAATAATTCCTGAAATCTAAACGAGCCCAAGTAAAAACCATCATCATATTTCACACTAATCTGTTATAATTAATACATTCCCTTTCCATTCCTTGTGCTAATGCATTCAATACGGCATTACAGGTGGATTTTGACCCAGCCTCGTCATTGGCACTAGACGCATCGTACTACAGCCATGTACAGACTGGCAGGGGTTTGCTGACGTCTGATCATGCACTCATGAACGACCCCACTACCAAGGAGATGGTTGGTAAGATAGTAGCCGATCCTGAAAAATGGAAGAGAGAGTTTTCACAAGCTTTGGTCAAGCTTAGCAAACTTGATGTTTTAGTAGGGCAGAACGGTCAGATCCGTCAGCAGTGCAGAGCTGTTAACGCTGCACCCTCACAAAACTCCCAGACACCCTCACAAAACTTCCCGAGATTCCCAATTTTCGCAGGTCATGGTTTCTAAGGAAATATGAGGGTTAATTATTTTTGCTTTAATTTAAATTCAGCACTCCTTGATGTGGTGTAATTATCTTTGTATTTTTCAAAATTTTGTTTCTTCCTTAAGGACAAATTAGTAAAATTGTATATATATATATATATATAAATTAATACACATGTTCAACGTGTGTGTAATTGCCTTGCAACCAGATGAATAAATTGACTCCATGATTTGAGGAGATATTCTAGCTTTGCGATCCCCATTCCAATTGCTTGGTTCAAGAAGAAATCACCAAAGAACCATGAGTTGTATTTAATATCTCCTTTTAGTTCATATAGCTAGAACAAAAGTCTCTCACTCTCTCCTAACCAGACTAGAAACATAAACGAAAAGGTGCTTGTCTTTTGCTTGAAGTTAAATGCTATCTGAAAATTCAGGATAAACAGCAAGAGGAAACTAAAAATGCCTAAAGATTCTAGTAAAAGCACCTAAAACAGTGCCGAATCTCCACCAAGTCCGCCAATCAGCTTCTCAATCCTAAAAAGCATAGCTGTTACATGCAAGATTTGGTAAGTATTAGTTTCACATGGTATAAAATGGATTTAGTTACCTACTATCAGAACTACAGTTGAATAATATTTCTCTTTAATGCCAAATGGATTTTAGAACTTTCAATTCATGTTGGTTCTGATCTAACTAATTTGATTTTTATGCTACGAATTCAATCAGGTTATTATTATAGTTCTTTGTTTGAAACCAAACTGCACATACGGGAATAGACAAAGTATTTACATACCTTGGAAATTGTCATCATTCATATATTTCTGCAAACAATGAAAAAATTAACAATAAATATAGAAGAGTTAGAATAAATAAGTATATAGTTTGGAAAGAAGATAAAAATACAGCAAGTAATTAAAAAAGAAAATGTACCGAAATCTGGGCCATTAGATCTGATTCGTCACTTTCCAGAATTTCAGTTTTTGGAACTACACCTGCAATAAAATAAGAAACCACGTTATGTTGTAGAAAAACGGTTCAAGCGGTACATTCACCAAGAGAATGTGCAATCGTATACTTCATTGGATTAAATTGAAAACTTACCTTGAGGGCAAAGATTAGATGGTCCTGTCTGGTACCCCTGAAACAAATTGCAGAAATAATGAATATGACTCGTAAAAGCTTACCTATTTTTCCCAGTTCCCTTTCCATTTTCAACTATTTGCTTTCATAGAGAAAAGAAAAAGAAAAAAATATAATTATACATACAGATGGAACAGTCATAAAGCCATTCTGATAAGCACTACAGCTCTCGCCAGCTGGGATAATTTGCCCTGCATATTAAACATTACGTAAAAAATAACATTAGTGTGCACTTAAAACTTGTATAATGGTAGCTAGAATAGTATATGGACAATTAATTAGATTGAAAGAAAGGCTTAAATAATGATACCTTGATCAAAGTTGGAAGAACATTTGGCAAGGAAATCTGTGAAGCTAGGAGGAAATTCAGAGAAAAGAGACTCTATGTTATCACAAGTCATGAGCGGCTCGAGTGGCCTGATATTGTCATCCATTTCCTGGAGATTGGTGTAGCTGTAGTTGGTATAGCCCGCTGCTTGTGGGGCATCTTCCTTCTCTCTGCATATGGCAGCAGGATCTTCACTACTCATCTCATCACTTGCTCTGCATTTTAGTGTTCATTATTGTGATAATCATACAATTGATGAGAATGGAAGGTGAGGGGAATTAAATTGTTTCGAAAGGTACCTTTTCTTCTTTCGCACGTAGTGAAACTTGCAAGGGACATCTTGGGAGTCTGACGAATTAAGTGTGAAACCTTTCCCAGATGGCATTCCCAACATTTCCCTGGAGCAATCCTGTTTGCAGATCAAGGATTTATTTAGGCAGAGAAAATTTGCTTTTACTAATATGATAATAGAATGATGAAAGCATGATTTGAAATTAAAAAAATATATGTTCAAGTCTTCAAGACTTCTTGCAAGGCTACCTTGACACATTTCAAGAATTCCTCTGCAACGCTTGACTGGGAAAATCTTACTGCAAACTTCTGAATCTGCATGTTAGTGGTTTGAAATGCTCATCTTAAGTTAGAGATTCTTTCAATTTTCTAAATAGAATAAAAATAAAAACTATCTTGACATGTCATAATTATTTATAATCACAATTCTATGAAAACCTTACAACGAACTTCTGAATCTGCACATAAGTTATTTAAAGAGAGTAATTAAATATTGCCTGGGCAGATGTGTCCTTGAAGCTGATGAAAACAGCTCGGCTTCCTCTGATCGGGCACTCTGGCACACATGCCACCTGAGGCCATGAGAATAGGAGGTTGTACAGTACATGTTCTTCCTACAGAGAAACATACATACGTAACGATTTACTTTCATCTATTGCAAAAGGCTACGAGGCAAGATCTGAAAATCCCATTCTATGTTGCTTCGATATTACTCGACCAGGATCTAAAGAGCAATTGTATTCGATTCATCTTAACTCCTGGCACTATTCTGTTGAGATTTACTCTATCTCGTGTCCTAACTGCCCTTTGAAATAATGTATTGCATTGTCCATCTTACTTTTTTCGGAGAAATGTTTGGATTTCCAGCTAGCAAGGACAAAGAGCGCTGATCAATCTTTCCACTAGATTGCATTGTCTATCTTACTATTCTATTGAGTTTGAAAAATAAAATATAAACTATATTTGCACTTAAAACGCTACAAAAACACAGAGATCCGATTGTATATTTATATACAAAGATGACAAAAGGCGATAAAATAGTATATGGATTTTGAAAACAATTATCGCAATGAAACTAACAGAAGTACCTAAATATCATAGCAAACGTTCACCAAAAGAAGAGCTGAGACTACAGAAGCTAGTGAATACTAGAGTTCATCAAAAAGTAACGTAAGTAAATATTACACTAAATCATATTCCCCTAGTCCCCTAGGATTTCCATTAATTTAAAATCATTCGATATAAGTTCAAAAATTAAGGGCGAACCTTTAGCGTCACTATTAAATTTGTTTTGGAAAACCCCTTAGCCTACTCTCTCTGCAAAGAAGAACTACAAGATATAAAACCAAAATTGAACTTAAAAATCAACAATAGGCAACTATTAGATCACAGAAGTCCTTTCGGAGAGGAAAAAAAAAAAAAGTAGATCTTCATAAAAATCTATCTACGTGAATGCTCTCTGTTTTAGAAACAAAGAAGAGATCAATTAAAGCCAAAATACAACTTAGAAAATCAACTAAACAGGAATAATATTAGATGATCCTACGGGAGGAGAACTATAAACCGATGTTATAATATAATACAATTATCGGACAACAAATAAATAATAAACAGTAAATCAAAAATAGACAGACAGATGAATAATCAAATACAAAGTTTCAGAAGAAATAAAGAGAAAATTGTACGGACAATGAGATCATCCCCAAGGGAGAGGGAGAGGACATGTACGGCCGATCCGCCAGGGATAAGCGCCAGTGAAATGGAGAGAAAAGCGGTAGTGTGACAAGGGAGCCAGGTGCCTTTCGATCTCGTGCTTCTGGGCAATGGCTGTGACCGTATGACTGGCGCCTGTCGGAATGGCACAGTGAAGAAGCGCGAGTACTCGACCTTCCAGTTCCCCTTCATGTTGCTTCTCATGCTGGGGTTTGGCTTGGGAGAGAACGAGACCTTGACCTTGGCGGCGGTAGATGAGATTCTCTCTTTTCCTTTTGTTTTCGCCATTTTTGTTGTCTTTTGAAGATTTTTGGAGGTAGTGTAGAGAAATGGAAACTGTCAAAACTCAAAAGGAGTGAGCTCAAAATTTGTTTGAGCTAGTACTTATAGCGTGATCAGAGCGCTGAGCTGCTTCAAAATAATAAAGTATACAGACCTGTTTTATCACTCAATAACTCCCTGGAAGAGGGGGCCCAGTTCTGAGCAAAGGAAAAAAACAACCCGGTGTTTCAAAATAACATTAGACCAAGTTCATGGAACAATTTGTGCGACGAGGGTCCCTGTCATCCATCTCAGAGAAGAGACGAGATTCTCTCCGTTTTATAACAAACTGGACATGCGCCTTGATGCCAGGTTCTTGTCCTGTAGCACTAGCACCGGGTCGGAACTAACTTGCCAAGATCCAAACTCAAACGGATATTCATTGACTACCAAGTGGGCTGTTTTACTTCTAAACAAATCATAGAGCTTTCTTTCGAAATTAGCATATTTTTTTAACTGTTTAGGGTTATCAAAAGCGAAACACAAACTAAAGTGTGGCCCAACGAGGCCCGTAAATTAAATTCACAAGTAAAATTTATAGTGTGAACTATGAAGCTATGTAATAGTTTCCAGAAATAATACGGACCAACAAGGCTCGTATTTAAAACAATATTTAAGTAAATTAGGACTTATCTTTAATTTGTGTTTGGAACTTTGGATCCATCACCAATACTTGAATTTGGAGGAGCACTAATGAACCACACTGGCGGATCGGGACAGCCTTGACACGGGATCATGAGAATACCTATTGGCTATCGCCAACAAAGCCATCTCGAAGAAATGGGTGCCAGTTGACCATTATTTATTTTCAAAATATTTATATTTGTGTTCTATTTCTATATAATTTAAAGTAAAATGTTATGAGTAGGATAAAATTGAGAAAATATTATATAATTGCTCTTCATTTTCATTTGAACTTCATAACTTGAAAATTTGACTTCATCCCTAACTATTGCTATGTTATCAGGCGGGTCCCGTTCGTTCCTGCACCCGTAACCATATGCAAATCTTGTGGAAGTAACATTTTCCTTGGAACTACATTAAAAACAACATATAAATAATTATATGTAATTCATCTAAGTCCGCTTGTTAAGCATACAATGGACAAATCCAGCATGACTACAAATGGAGAGTAGCAGTGACTTCCTTAAACTTCTCCAACTTTCTTATTCAGAGATGCTAAGAAGAATTATTCTCTTTGTCTTATTATGTCATGGCTTTTAGCACGTCTGATTAGTTAGAGTATTACGGCTATGGTTTCTTTCTTTGGCTATAACACAACAGTGTAATTGGAATAATACAGATAAATGAATTAAATCAATTCCTTTAAACTTCTCTTTCTCCAAAGTTTCATGGTATCAGAGTCATGGAGGAACAGCTCAACGAATATCTAATGTATCTTCTTCTTTCCCAAACCCTCCCACCGCTGATGCTGTCATTCTACTCAATATACCAATTTCTACCAAACTAACTCGCACCAACTTTCTTGCATGGAAATCTCAAATAGAACCGGTCCTCCGCGGCTATGGCCTTCATCACTTTCTTACCTCAACCTCCCCAAACCCTCATTTTCAATCTTGGACGAAGCAAGACCAACTGCTTCTTGCCTGGCTTCGATTACTCTCCTTGGCCAAGTGATTTCGTGTACTACGCCTTCCGCTCTTTGGACCAACCTTCAACAAACCTTTTCGGCAACTTCTCGCGCTCGACTGACTGAACTCCGGTGTGCCCTTCAAACCACCATCAAAGGTGGATCTACTTACACTGAGTATCTTCACAAGATGCAAGCCATTGCTGACGAACTCTCTTTCATTGATTGTCCGGTTTCCGACGAAGATCTCGTCATCCATGTTCTCATCGGTATGGGCTCTGAGTTCAATGTTGTTGTGGCGTCAGCCACTTCCTCTCGCCATGACACTCTATCCTTCTCGGAGCTGCAAGGTATACTTTTTAGTTTTGAGTCATTACTTCAGTCTCAGAACTCTCCTGCTACAACCAATCCTGCTGCTTACTACACTTCTGCTCCGAAACCCAATAACCCACGGCATGATCATCCAAGGTCCAACAGCCCAAGACCCAACAACTACTCTTACCATCCCTCTGGACCCCTTGGTTCTCACAACCCTCGACCCAGATCCCAACGCCCTCCTGGGTCGCGCCCCAATTTTGGTAACGGCCTCGTCCAAATGGATCCAACCAACATCCTATTCTTTCTAATCCCCTCTTTCTTTAGTGACGATTTTATATGTAAAAACTGGGGATTTAACCTGAAATTTTTGTCAATATTTTTTTAATCAAGTCAAGTAAATTTATTTACTCATTGTATTGTCGACAATAAATTGATTGTGTATCAAATTTCATATAGTTTGTTTTTTAATCTATTTATTAAATACGGATTGTTATATAAAGATAAAATTGTTTTCACTACTTTTTTTGTATATGCATATGATATACATATTTTATAAATCATGTCTAAAATGTCGGTTCTAAAATTATAAGTTATGTTTGAAATTAAAATGGTTCAAACCAATTCTTAAGCAATGAATCTCAATTCACATAATAAAATAAAAGTAAAAGGTTATTTAGCCATATGCTTAATTAACTTTCATAGATTGGCTTCCCCAAAGATAATCATTTTCGACGCATTGTATTCGTTTTGAAAATTAGAATTTTGGATTGAATTTTATTCTTCGTACAAAAAATCTGTTGCAATACAAGAATCTTATACATAATGACATATTTTTTTTAGAAAAAAAGAGGTCTACTCTACCAACTTTCAATGTTCATATAAGACTTTATGTGGGGTTTCGAGAGCAAAGCTAGTGTGTACTTTTTTGGTGAGCATAACTCCAAAATTATCAGGTGGACAAATATCGAAGCTAAATTGTTGAAACCGATCCACTTCACAAGTGATGCGTGTATGTGCAAAATTTTGAAATGTTTGAATCCATTTAGTACAAAATTAAGCAGTCAAAAAATAATAAAAAATGAATGCATTAAAATAACTAATAAAACTAATTTTGCTTTTTACAAACAACTTTATTTTTTTACCGCTTGACTTTATACTAAATAT
Source organism: Carex parvula (assembly GCA_025461045.1). Taxonomy (NCBI): domain Eukaryota; kingdom Viridiplantae; phylum Streptophyta; class Magnoliopsida; order Poales; family Cyperaceae; genus Carex; species Carex parvula. The sequence continues at coordinate 45,317 of JAJGRW010002461.1, forward strand.
ATTAAAAAAAATTATGTACACACATCACTCGTAAAATAGATCGGTTTCAAAGGTTTGAATTCGTCATTTGAAGCCAATCTAATATATTTTGAAATTATGCTCACAAATTTTCTTGATGAGCGTAACACACACTGGCTTTACTCCGGATTTCGAAACCACGAACTTACAGAGAGTGTTGACTTTTTATACTAGATCAAAAATTGATTATTTATATAATGAAAATTAGCTTAACCAAATTGCATCAAACAACTCATTTTAAACTTGAAAACCAGCTTATGATGTGATTGCTAAGGACAACACATCCTAATTGGAGAATGCTAGTTCTAACGGTTGGAAAATATCCTGTAGATATTTAAAATTAAGAAACTTGATCGTATCTTTATTAAAAGAAAAAAAAAACTAATTTTTGTACTTACAAATGACTTATATCTTTTCGTTTTTGATGAAAAATTATGCCTTTCATTATAGAAAAAGAAAAGAAGAAAACTGATAATATTTTATTCTTTTGTAAACTCAATTGTTTTACATTTATAAATATTAGCATATATCTATGTAGTACATATAGACAAATATAAATAAATATATCATTATTAATTCTAATGATATATATGTCAAATATTTTTATTAATACATGAATTTCGCTATCGATACAAACATTATATAATGTCGAATACAGATCCAAGACAACTCTAAATGAGTCCGTATTAAGTAGATGGACAGATATACAAAATTCGATTAACTTATTTGTGCTCAAGAACAATCAAAGTCAACGAGCTCCACCAAACTTTCTTTTGACTTGTTGAGACTCGAGACAAAATCCGAAATTCTAATTTATTTATTTTAATTTATTAGTCACTATCACTACAAATTAAATAAGGAAACTCCTCAAGATCATTCTGTACAAGTCAATGCTATTACGTAATTTACAAGAACATTTATTGAAGCCATTGGTGGAACTACTAGAATGGAAGACAGAACATTGCTTTATCATTACTTGCCAGCGAGATCAAGTCTTGAAAATAGTGTTATACTTTTTTATGGTAAAATTTAGAGAATGAATTGTGATTTAATTTTGAAAATTGTACCAGTAAAATATATGTGTCTACTAGTTTGTACTAACAAAGAGAAAAAGGAAAAAAAGAACTGTATTGGTACTTCTTGTTAGATCATTAATTTAACATTGGACTAATATGTAAAATAATTATGTATTGCATACTGTCAATTTTACACTTAATTAAAAGTGATCTATGCAGTTTATAATATATTGAGCATTAATGTGTCATATAGAGTGTGGACCTTTAATGTGTAGAAATTAAAAGGTAATATTAATTTTAATGATAGGCTGAATTGAATAATTATCATATTTGGACAGCCAAGAAGTTACTTGGACTGTATATATAATTTGGTCCCTCATAATACAAGGCATTATGAATTCATTTCTCATTATCACATTAGATGAGAGTGTGAAAGACTTTAGAGAAGGCAGAACTAAAGAAGACTCTCTAAAGGACCTTGCTATTCTCTGAAAGGTCAAAAATTAAGGTATGCTTCCGCATTTCAGTTTATATTCAATTTATATTCAGTTTACAGTCAAGACAACCAAATTCGTTGATCCCAACACTTTTATATGAGATGATAAATAGTTTTGTATTTTACTTTGTTTCACTTTTAAATATAATTTTTGAGTAGTAAAAGTTAATATTTATTTGGCTCGTTGCATTATTTATATGACAATTTTCATTTATTTACTTGTATTTTGCACAATTTATGTTATAAAAAAATCCTTCATCACGTGATGAAATTACTCTTTACATGTACTCACTTGAAACAATTTTGATTTTTACTTATTGATACTGCTTAGCCAATTCCATAGCTCTAAGCCTACACAGAGATGGAATTGGATAGGAGAGAATACAAAATTTGGTTGACACTTGTTAAATAACTTTATTTAGATGTGTACTTATACTACTTGAGGACTAATATTTAACAAGTTAAAAATTCACCTTCAAATGACCTAGAAAATTGGTACTTAAATAAATAAAAGTTGGCGATTAGTTGACAAATATCCAAAGATGATTGATCTGGATGAACTAAACTAGCCTTTGTTTTATTGAGCAAAATCATTTTTCTTTTATTTTTTATACTTTAAGTGTTGAATTTGATAAAAAAAACGTCTGATTAATTTTGAGTAACCAATAATCTACTGAGATCATTATGCTTCACCACACCTCTTTGCATATTTTTTTTCTTTACATTGATCAACAGAAAATTGATAATTATCACTAAGATAAGGTGCAATTTCGAAACAAAATGTTAAAAAAAAACTTGTTAATTTTGTAAATTAGAAAGTTGATAAATCTGATAAATGCAATTTCTTTCTTAAAGGGTAGATATTTTAAAAGGTTATTTTATGTGATTTCTAAAAAGAATTGCAATCTGATCCGTTTAAAATTAAACGATCTGGATCATTTTTTTTTTACAAGAATTGTGAAGTTGAAGGTAGGCCAACTCTAGGGTCTACCTAGCTAGCTAGTCTGGAAATTATATATAGGTGTTGTTATTAATTCTTGTTATATAATAACAAAACAAGCTGAGAATGTCAATGATGTCCTGTCAATTTTGTCTGCATGCACAAACAACTTGGAGTCGGATAGTGTTGACTGTTGACCAAAATGCAAAGTTTTAAGCACTTTATTCGGAATTAATGCAAATAAAAAATAAAAATAATAAGAAATTGACAATTTCTTTGGACTCTAGTAGTTAGTAACATGGTTACAAAATTTGCAAATAATTTATTTTTTTGTGATACGAACGGAACACCGTATTCGGTTAACCGAACTTTAACTGAATTATTTCTGAATAATTCGTGAATTTTATGAATCTTTTCCGAATTTTACGAATTATTCGCGAATTTTTTCCGAATTTTTCCCAGAACATTTTTTTTTGTTTTTTTTTTTTTCTTCCTTGAAGAACTAATATCTCTGATCCGGATAATTCTCGAATCACGAATTTTTTACCTTGCCCAAACTCGAATAATTCATTTGTCACTATGATTAGTACGGAGGTAACTAGAGTGGGAAAATGGCACGGCGGAGCCGGCTCTGTCACGGAACGGTATGGCACGCGTGTCAGTTACGTGCCGTGACTCGCGTGTCCCGTGCCGTGACCATTAGCGTGCCGTGCTCATCTTTTGAAACTTTGGCACAGCACGGCACGACACGTAGTCACGCGAGTCACGTATAATTAGGACCATTAGATATTGATTTAACGGTAAATCTTGAATAAATTAACCCAAATTATGATTAAATGGTCACGTGAGACGCACGAGTCACGTATGGTCACGACACGTTTAGGCACGGCGTGACTCACGTAACGTGACCATTCGCGTGCCGTGACCATCCATTGACATTTTGGTCACGGCACGTGAAAAATTAACTTGGTCACGGCACGGCAAGGCACGAGACCAAAGTCACGAAGTGTTAGTCACGACGCGGCACGGCTCAGCACGTTTTTCCACTCTAGAGGTAACATTATGTTCCAAAAGGCGCCATTTACTATACAGCACTATTTTTCTTTTAGTGTTCTACTTCAAAGTTCAAACTGAATTATGAACAATACTATGGCATTCATTGCTCAACAGTACAACATTACATACTGAATTTTGCTAATTGAAGTGCAGTTGGCGGTTAACTCATGAAATCGGGTAATATATCTGTCGAGCTATTTTGATTTCACGCAGCGCACGATTAACAAAGACAAAATAAAAAATATATAACTGATTTGCTGCATG